>JAYJMB010000374.1:0-18100 GCA_036873735.1 Pouteria campechiana
GCATCTAATGGACTCGGGGGGGGGGGGGGTGGTGGAGGGGGGGCAAGAGACCTGGAATCCTCAAATTGATGATATTTTTTAGATGCCCTTGCGGTAGACCAAATCCAATAGAGAACCAGGCTAACATGGCCTCAAACTTTTTCGTGCAGCCTAGGTTTGTAGCCCCTACCTACCAAATACCTGTTGTCCTTGGTATGGGATAGCCTCCCTAGTATGCCCACATGCCTCCTCCAATGCATTTTGACCCCATACAGATGCCTTAACTTGCAGTACCTGACCTGGGAGGAGATGTTGGAGATATGCAGGCAGGAACTGGAGAAGATGGATATGGTTTGATGAGCTCCTAGACCAATATATATAGGCAGTCATGTCCACCTTACATCAACTGAGAATTCCCATTCCCCAGAGGATATAAGATTCTGGATTTCACTTTATTTTTTGGGGGTAGTCAACTATTGAACACATTGCGAGATTGGCTCTCTAATGTACAGAAACTACAAAAGAAAAATTTCTGGAGGCTCATGTAGTTTAGAAATTCATTGACTAGCAGTGCCTTTAGTTGGTGCCACCAAACGCCTCCAATCCCTAGCAGGAATTGGAGGAGAAATTCCACCAACAGTTCTACAGGACTGAACTAGAAGTCACAATGGTTGACTTGTCAAGAATCCAACAAATGTCGGATGAGATTGTAGAGCAGTATTTAACTAGGTTCAAACGATAGAGAAACTGATGTAATACTATTTTGCTAGAGTATGAATTTGTCAATGTGGCTCAAAATGGTTTAATATGGAACTCAGAAAAAAGTTAGATGGCATGAAGTTCATGGACCTAGTTGAGCTTTTTAATTGTGGCATCAGTTATGAAGCTTGTTAAGTCTAACCCCTTTACTAAACTTGATCTTGATGATGAATGAGATTAAATAACTTAGTTTTAATGATGAACAAACAAATGAGTGAGGAATTAAGGTACTAATAAATTACTTTTCAAATGTTGTAGTATTAAATAACACAGCAGATTAAGGAAAGTAAATAAAGGTGTTAACTGTAATATCATTGTAGTTACCCTTGAAAGAAATATATACAAAGGAATGTTTAAATAAAAGGACATTCAAAAATCATTAAAAAGCAATTCAAAGTTTAATCAGAGGCTTGGTAAAAAAGTTAGAAGTTGAGAAGAAATCAAAGATCAAATCATATTTTAATCAGAAGTTATGCAGAAGTGTTTCAGAATGAAATTAAAAAAAAAATACAAAATTCAGAAGCACTCAGAAGATACCAAATGTAACTTAGAACAAGGCTAGAAGCATATTAGAATTTTCTCAGAATCAAGACATAATATTTTTGCATATCAAAAGATGGACAGAAGTTTCATAAAATTTACAGAAGCACTTAGAAATTATCAGAAGTATCTCAAACCTACATCAGAAGCAAATTAGAACTTCATCAGAATCAAAATGAAGCAATATCAAACATCAGAAGAAAAACAGAAGAAGCACAGGGACAAGCCGACAATCAAATTGAAAAAGTATTTGTATTTAGTCATTCTTCTGAAGAACTATAGAAGCGTTCCCAAAAGAGACTTCGGTTACACAGAAGTGACCCAGAATTGTAATAAGCTATGCAGAATCAATCTAGAAGACACTTCAGATATTCAGAACCATGCTTAAAGAATTCTTGGATTACCAGAAACAATGTAGAAGCACCATCACACTACATAGAACTAATGCAGAACCATGTCACACTACACAGAAGCAATACACAAATTGTGAACACATTGCATAGAATCAAATTAGAAGCATTATTAGAGGCATGTACAAGAAAGGATGAATCAATAAAGTTATACAGAAGTAAAGCCTAAACTTCATAGGCAAATCAGAGGTAACTCATAAGTTCTTTAGAAGCCTAAATTATGACCATTGAAGGATAAGATAATAGATAGAAATTTTGAAGAGAATATTGCCAAAAATAAACTTACCACATAAATTTTGAATCACTTTAGAAGTTTTGTTAACTTATAAATCAAAGCACAGAAGTTTTGAGAATACTACTCAGAATTTCTGAATTCTGACAATTTGCAAAAGTCGTTACCAACTCTGCCTAATTAATTTGAAAATTGTGCAACGGCTAAAAATTTTCAAATCCTATATAAAGAGGATTAAGATGACACTTAATACAATATAGATTACACTGAAAATTATCTTTGATTCAAGAAAGAGCATTCACACCTTTCCATCATTCAACTCCAGCTGCTACGACACTGTTAAAGTATTCAGAGTCTTCAAAATTAAATTTGCATCAACTTTAAAAGGAGTTTGAATCTGATCTCATTGCTTGCTTTATTCTTTCAATTAAGCTTTAAATTTTCATACATGTTTGCCTAAGTAAGAGGCATTATTTTTGTACATTCCATTTAAAAACAAAGAGTTAGTTAGTAAGCTCTGTAAAAATAACAGTTTATAAAAGTTTCTAGTTAGCTTTG
Organism: Pouteria campechiana; assembly: GCA_036873735.1. Taxonomy (NCBI): domain Eukaryota; kingdom Viridiplantae; phylum Streptophyta; class Magnoliopsida; order Ericales; family Sapotaceae; genus Pouteria; species Pouteria campechiana. The sequence goes on from JAYJMB010000374.1 coordinate 2,479, forward strand.
AAAAACTAGTAAGTTAGTTGGTAAGCTTGGAAACCAACATATATAAGTTAATTGGTAAGCTTAAAAACTAATGTGTAAAAGTTTCTAGTGATCTTGGAAAACCACTAAGTTGTTGGTGAACTTGCAAAACCCATAAGTGTTATAGTGGAACCTGAGTTTAATAAAGGAGCTGACTTAGAGAAGTGGAGTAAGAACCCAGGAAGGGTCAAACTACTATAAAAATTCTGTGTGTATATGCTGCAAGCTCTTCTTTACTTTATTTTAAGCACATCTTTGAAGTTATTGGCCAAAATTTTATAGCTCAATTCACTCTCCCTTTTGAGCTACTATCCAGATAGGGACTAATAAAGCTTTCTTAAAATAAGAAAATCAAAGGCGTACTTCTTCTAAGGACACTTACAATTTTGACCCACACTATGAAATTGACTTGAATGTAGCAGAGGTTCTTGCCTGAGCATCGTCTGTATGTCCACCCGTAGTAAGGAAGAACGTGACACTGATGGCGGCTAGAAGAAAAGAAAATTCAAAGACAACCAAACTTATTGATATAAGCAAGGCTGATGATATTTTTTATTATCTCTTGGATACAAAGTTCATTAAGTTGCCAAAGAAACTTCCATCGGCTGATGAATTGAAGAAAGGGGAATACTGTAGCACAGATCACAATCTCATTCGACTATGAACTGTGTGGTATTCAAGCATGTGGTCCAGGATAATGTAGATACTTGCATGTTGAAATTTCCTGAGAATGAGATAGAAATGGGAATCAGCAAGAATCCTTTTCCCAGTAATGTTGAAGTTAACATAGACTCATTTGGCTAGAAACAACCATCACATCCTAGGGTTAAGGTTGACCTATGGGAACCAAAGGAAAAAGCCATTACGAAGGCATTCAAGTCCAACAGGCTTATGACCCTCACAGTCAGGTATATCAGCCAGATATTGAAGCACCCACTCCGTGCCCTTATTGCATGGGCACTGGACAATGACCAGTATTTCCTTATGCACACACGGTACTTTAAGTACTGTTGCCGCCACCATGTTAGCAATAGCAAGCGAATGAGATCGGGTCATCTTTGAATCAGATGAAGAAAAGGCGGATGGTCAAACCACCTTAGCCAGAGAACCAAAAATGGGTGAGAGTGGTCCATCCAAAATTTCCTTAGCCAATGACCAAAACTCAAAAAAGGCATTGGCAGAGAGGCTACAACAAATGCAAAAGGTAAAGGGTTGAGATTGATGAAAACACAAAAATGAGTATGAAGTTAGAGGCACCACCCAAACCTAAGATTCTAGCAGGATACGTGTTTGTGGTGGACTTGATGAAAGAGCAAGGGAAAACCTAGGAACAGATCAATGAAATGGATGATTAGTTCAGAGATGCGATGGACCTTTAGACTATCTGTCAACCAGCAAAGTGGGGAAGAAAGGAAGACGATGATTTGGATGATGATGGTTCTTAGGTTGAGTCTATGGAATTCAAAATAAGAGATATCCCTGTGATGGTCGATTGCAACATGGTGTTCACATTACCAATGAATTTCTAGGCACGACCTAGGCAGCAGCTAAATATGGACGGTGATGTCTATGAAAGAGATAAAAAGGAAATGAAAGGCACCACGACCAAGCCATCCTATGAGCCACTATATTGCCTAAATAACTATGGTCTTCTTAGATATGAACCTTGACTCAACCAGGGCCGCCTTTACCTTCGCGAGAGGATCTCGCACCACTTCTTGTTTGAGTCTTGCCAAGCGAGCTTCTCCTTCTGAAATCTGGTGGTTAACTTCAGCTGCTTATGCATCGTTCTCTTCTATCTTTTTTTTGGCTTTCTTCAAATAGTTTAGCTCGAGAATGCAGATCAATATCGGTTGCGGCCATCGCCTTCTCCAAGGTCTCAAGTTCAGCTAGGAGTGCCTTGCAACACTCAATCATGGTTGTATACCCTGTGATTTAGACTTCAGAGGCTATTAATATCACTATGGGAAAGGAGAAGGTGTCCTTCAAAACAGAGCCCCCTCTAGAAGAATGGTGGTTAGAACATAAGCTGATTACCAGGGATTGTCAAATAATTGGAAAGTTTATCGGAGAACTTCAGGATGAGATATCCTAATGATGCATAGAGAAGCAGTTGGGAAAACCAAGCCTTCAACAAAAGATTAAGGTGCTTTGGCAAAAGTGTAAAAAAGTGTTTGCTCTCTAAACCCTAAAGCCATCTAAGAAAGGCACTGATGGGAACTCCTACTCATAAATCAGTAGCTTCTGAGTTTCTAGCTTATAACACCTTTTGGGACTCTAAGCTAAGTAAGGATTGAAAATCTATGCTTTGGAGTTTGTAGCTAGGCAGCTACTCTCTAGCTTCCAACTATGATTCCTTATTTGAAACTTGAAGCCAAGTAAAGGTAGCTTGTTGTTGAGTTATAGTCTTAAAGATATGGCACTTAGGCAGGGAACCTCAGTTAAACAAACTAGTAATCTAATTCGTCATCTAATCTTAAGCTTCGCTACTAGACTTATTAGCCAGTAAGTAAACTACCTTAATCCCCTCAAATCTAAGGAGTTGGCAGTGTGGTGAGCTAGGAGTTGAACCAAGGCTGCTATTCTAGACTTAGAGATAGTAGTTCCCAAGTATGATATGAAATAGGAAGGAATAGAGTCAATCCCTTGTCCTACTCTAATACAAGTAGCTAAGACTACCTTAATCCCCTTAAGTCAGAATTTGGAAGCTCAGGAGCAAGAGTCACTATAGTTGTTACAGCCAGGGGAGCTAGTCCTGTAACTATGGGTAGTTTGAGTTCTAGTTCTTTACAAGATAGATGGGAACTGTAGCTAACAAGTGTGCCCTGGGTGGAATCCTACTTATACTCTTTCTACTATATTTGTAGGACAGGTGCAAAGTTATTAGTAGCTAGGCAGCTAAGCCAGGTAGCTCAATTTAGGTCAAGGCATGGAGCTACAAGTTCTATTTGTGGTCGTGAGACAGAGGTAAGAGGCCCCTTATTATATGTTATACAGGTAACCATGCGTGTTAATATATCTTCATCTACATTAGTAGTAGCAGTAATGGGTGAATCGATTTCTTGGTTAATTGCTATTCTTTCTCAAGTCATAATAACCTATCTCAATTAGCTAATTTCCCACATCTTTGTGAAAATCACGAACTAATGAAGATGCATTAGGATCAAGAAACCTGTAATGTTGCATAAGCTGTATGGATATCTTTATCATCATAATCATCTTATGGTGGTTAATCATGGTCTAATTTGATTATCACTTCTTAGCTTCAAATCAAATCACACATCATGTTTAAAGAGCTAGCATTCTTTCACAAGCATTAACATTAGAGTAAACACTCAACATAGATGATGAACAAGCAAAGAAATGCATTAAACATAGTGAAACCAAATACTCATTATCTAGCTACATTATTCCGCTAGATTGAAGTGCTTAGCTCAAAATGAAATCAAGAAAAATCATACACATTATCTTATACATAATTAACAAATGAAAATAATGAAAAAAGAACAAGAAGGGATCAAGGAAAACTCTTTTCCATGTAATGCTCTACCTCCTCTTGCTCTTTTGATAATGTACTCTCAATGTAAGAGATATCTCCCCTCTAAATCTTCTATTATTGCCTTCTCCACTGTTTCCAGCTGCTAACCCTTGCCAACAAGAATATCACTAAAATGTGCCCTTGCTTCCTTTTTATAGCATCCTCCATTAGGGTTAAGCATTTGCAATTTTTCAACACTTTTCCCAAAAATTCGGATCTTGTCTCCATCTTAGTGCCGTGACATGGAAAAGTGGTGTTGCGACATGGAAATGTTGTGCCACGGCATGGGCTCACTGCGTAGTTGAAGTTTCACGTACATTAGGTTCTATGCCACGACATGAAAATACCTTGCTGTGGCATGGGAATGTTGTCTTGGAAAAATGTTGTGTATCTTGTTTGGTACCAGAGCATGTCCACCATTCTCTACTTCTCTTTCACTTTATTTCATGTCTTCTTCTCTTGTTGTTAATTCTCCATATTTCTATCACTTTTCCTACACCCATGTCCTTGTATGTAAAAACAAACAAAAACACTTTAAATCAACTAAACACAACTCAAAAATGAACCAAAAGTTAGTTCAAAAAGACATAGTATACGTGAATAGAAGTCAACTATCAAACACCTCAAAACTTAACTTTTTGATAGTCCTTGAGCAAAACAAAACAAAATAAAATACAACCTATGATTCCATACAACACATTCTTCTATAGAAAAATAGAGAAAGAAATTAACAGTTGGGTTTAGTTTATAGAGATCTCAAAATGTCATCATGTGTATGTAACCTTAAAGAAAATTTCAAACCATATTACATATCAAGAACATCAACCCAAGCATTTTTGTAGTTCACTTTTGATTCCATATGTGAGTGCACAAGATGTAGCCAATATCATTTATTTACTTATGACTTGTACATAGTCTAGCTACTGGAGGAACCTATCATGTCACTCCATAAGCTCATGTCTCAACATTCTTTCACTAATTTTAACAACTTATCACCAAGAATTAATAGGTCTTAATAGACATGTAGCGGGGCCTTAGGTTTAGTTAACAAGGAAATAGATAAGGGATTCACAAAGTAGAGACATAGAGATGTAAAATTTTATCTTCAATGTCTACATTTTCTGTTTGTATACATCATATGTGGGCCGTATTACTACTATACCCCCAAACTTGTTTTCTTTGAATTCATTGAGATGTGATCCCCTAAGTGAAAGATAAATCTTTATCTCTTCCTTTTACTTGACACCCATTTTTCCTTATTTTGGCATCTTTCTTTTTACTCCCCCAAACTTGTTTTTTGTTGCTCTCTTTCATGCTTTTCTAATAGCCATGTTCATCAATTATGCCTCTAAATCGGTCAAACATGGTTTTTCAAGCTCGATTAGTTTGGGTGATGAGGCTAAATAAAGAAAAGTTTAATGCCATTCTTTCATTAAAGCTCAATGGGGATATTAGTGATAATGATGTGTTGAATTAGCTAGAAAGGCTCAAACTGAACAATGAATGCCTAAATCATTTTTTCAATGATTTATTATTAAATTTTTGGCTAGAATGGTGATCAAAATAAGCTTTTGGATATCAAATAAGTCATATTTGTACAATTGCCTAAGCCATATCTTAATACAAAAGTAATCAAACACAACATGCCTAAGTGTTCAAGTGAATGAGGAGTCCTAAGTGCAACTCAACAAATGCTTAGGTTAAGTACACAGACTGAATATGAGTTCTTTCGTTTTCTACAAGTTATATTCAATGCATCATACTCTTATCATTGATCTTGTACAACTGAACTCAAATTTTTTTATGAGAAAAAACATAAAACAAACGAACTCCAAAAGACTATTTTTTAAAAAAACAAACTACCTTTAAAGGAAGGATATAAAGGTCATAATAACACAACATGAACTAAATTTGAAACAAGATAACAGGTAACAAAAGATGTAGCAAATAACAAAATGAAAATAACTGAAACAACCACCTCTAAACTTAAACAACATTATTTTCAATGTAAAATGAACATGTAAGTTGTAAGGAATTCCCTGAAAGAGCTTAGTCAGCCTCATCAAACTCATCAGCATCATCTATTTCTTCAGTATTTAACTCTTTAATATCTTCCTCTTCATCAATAGTTGCATCCTCAGATTCATCTTCCTCTTCAAGTCCAGCTTCTTCTTCATGTTCAGGTTTATAGGTAGTCTGTTGTGGAAACACTAGAGGTGGGGGAAGCTGGACTAGAGTGGGAAGCGCGATATCTAAGGTGATGTGGCACTGCATCAAGAGCAGTCGTCACTTCATCAAGTAGTCAAAAAGCTGCTCTTGTTTGGCCAAATAGTAAGCAAGTTACCCTTTTATTTGTTGAACTTCATCTCGCAGGTTGGAAATTTCAGTGGCATCATGAGATTATGGTCTATCACCCTAATGAGATGAGCTTGCTATTGCAGCACTTATGCTAGGGGCCAATGTAGCCCGTCTATGGGGAGGGGCTTCTTCATCATCAAGGCCTCTATGTTTGAGAATCTTCCTTATCATTTTTGGTGGAATTGCAGGCTTGGGGTGCCGAATCTCTTTAGATGGACTAGATGGCACTCTTGCTCATAGACAAAGCTCATAGATCAATGACGGATGACCAAAGCCTCCTTTTGATGTTGAGAGTTGTGCCATATTCAGGATTGAGGCTTTAATGACCTTCTCAACATCAATAGACATCCCTTTCTATATAGCATAATTCAACATTGTCCTTTCTTTTAAAACTCTTGAAACATGATATATTGGCATTAGCTTTGTGAAAATAAAGTAATGCCACACCTTTCCTTGAATGGACAAGCCTTTGGTAGGGAAGCTCCCCAATTCTGTTCTCGATCTTGTCCATACTGTTCCTGTTTTTACAATGGTCCCCATTATCTCTTCAAAATCAGCTCCTTGTGCTTGCATTCTTAAGAAATCATCATCTAGAAAGTCAGGTAGTTGATATATGTGATTAATTGTGGTTCTATCAAATGGAACCCACTTGCCTCTCACTAGTGCCCTAAAATCTTGGCTTTCCTTTGCATTTGTATAGAATTCCTATACAACTAGGATAAGGGTTGCGAAAGGTTGTTTAGTGAACTCTTCCTAGTGTCGCTCTCTAATTGTAGTAAGAATGTTTCGCATAGGGTGATGAAAACCCTTCTCTTGTATAAACTTCCTCCATACCAATGAAGTTCAGTATCTTCCTTCAGCATCATTTACAAATGTAAGTTTTATGGGAGGTTTGGATTTGGTATTCTCCCTCTTCTTTGAAGGACCTTGAGCCATAGCTTTCTTCCCTTTTGAAGGCATGTTGAAAATGGTATATTCAATATTTTCAAGCTCTACATTCACTATAATGGACTTCGCTCACTGTTGGTGGTATGAAGACACTTGGATCAAGCATAACAACCCCAAACACAAGCCACTTAAAGGGAATATAATGACCCCACACAAGACACGTCAATGCAACACCACTCTACCTAGAAGCCTCCACATACACTTAGAAGTTTCAATGCAATGGCACTACACCTTTCACTTTATTTCCCCCTTAACCATTTCCACAAATAGCTCATTTGCACATCCCATTGCCTTCAATCTTCACAGATTTTTGCCCCAAAGTGTAGAAGTCTCGCTATATAATGTGAAGAGAAATCAATAGAGCAAAGGAATACAATCAGAAGTTGAGTAAAAGAACACCTTTTTGCCAATGTTTTTCCCTTGAGGTATTTTAACAAATACCTTATGTGCACTGTTTGACCCCTCAAATCCACACAAGTGTGTCTCTTCAAATTGAGTCTTTCCACTCCCAATCATTCAAGGAAGATGAATAATAAAAGAAATTTCATAAAGAAGAGTTGGCTAACTTGATTTCTCCTTATCCCTCTTTTCCCAACCTTGAAGCCGAATGAAGCGGGCCTATGAAGAAGAAAGCTTGAATGTAGACGAAGATGAGTTGTATGAGTGATTTTTTTTGAAGGAAATGATGTTTGGATGTGGCTTTGGGTTAGAGAAATGGATGGCAGGTGTGCGTGCTTCCTTCTGCTTGAAGGGACGAAGAGAGTAGGGCTTGAAAAGGGGAGGGGACAAAACGTCTGTGTTTGAAAAAGGGAACTTGGGTGGTTTTTGAAATGGGACCATTATGTTCACACATGAGGGGCGTGAAGGCCGTGTGCCACGGCATGGAGCATGGAATCTTTGACTGCCAACTGATTCATGCATTGTTCATCCATGCCGCAAAATGAATTCAATGACTGCCCTTAACAAACTGCCATGCCGCGGCATGAAAATGTGCTACTGCGGTGTGAACTCCCTAACTCCTCTTAGCAAGCTTAGCAAATTGCCATGCCGCGACATGAAAATGTGCTGCCGCGACATGGACTTCCTGACTTCTCATTGACTCCACATAGCAAACTTCCATGTTGCGACATGACAATGTGCTGCCACAACATGGACTCCTTGACTTCTCATTGACTCCACTAACAAACTACCATGCAACGACATGAAAATGTGCTACCGTGGCATGGACTCCCTAACTTCTCATTGACTCCACATAGCAAATTGCCATGCTGCAATATGAAAATGTGCTGCCATGGCATGGACTCTCTGACTTGTATTTTTTTATTGATTGATTGTTGGGATGCTAATGTTCCTCGTGTTCACTCTGAAAATCAAAGATTCAAGCTTGTTATTGTGAATGACACTAACTACTAAGACATGAATTAAATTTTTAAATACTTAACTAAAACTTAGTCTACAAAGTTTAAATCTATGAATATGCAATTAATAACTATATTAATGCAATTTCAAAAATTGACTCATAATCACTAACTAAAACATGATTAGAACTTGAAATTGGTTAGCTAAGACTATTGATTAGAATTCAATCAATGCAAATAACAACTATCTATAGATTAAACTAATGCAGTAACAATTAAACTAACGTAAACTAAATAAATAGAAGGTTCATAATCTTGGGTTGCCTCCCAAGAAGTGCTTAAGTTATAGTTTCAGCCAAGACTCTTTCTCTTCAAGATTATTCAAGATTGATAATCACATTGAGATGATCAACACCACCCTCATAGTATGGCTTCAATCGCTGTCCATTGACCCTGAAAGTTCCTTTTTCCTCATGATGAAGCTCCATAGCTACATATGGGAATACTTGTGTCATAGTGAATAGTCTCGACCACTTGGATATAAGTTTTCCAGGGAACAATCGAAGCTTGAAATTGAACAATAACACTTTCTACCCTAGGACAAGTTCTTTTCTATGGATATGCTTATCATGCCATGCTTTTGTCTAATCCTTGTATATCTTGGCATTCTTGTAGGCTTTATTACAAAATTCATCCAGTTCATTTAGTTGTAAAAGCCATTTCTCCTTGGCTGCTTCCATGTTCATGTTCAATTATTTCATTGCCCAATAAGCACAATGTTCTAACTCCACCGGAAGATGGCATGCTTTTCCATAAACTAACCTATAAAGCAACATGCCTATAGGTGTCTTGAATGCAGTCTGATATGCCCATAGAGCATCATTTAGCCTTTTAGCCCAGTCCTTGCGAGCGTCCTGCACTGTCTTTTCTAGAATTTGCTTCACTTCTCTATTGGATATTTTTGCTTGGCTATTTTTTTGAGGATGATAGGCTAATGCTATTTTATGCTTAACCCCATACTTTAACAATAGAGCTGCAAATTGTTTGTTGCAAAAATGGCTTCCTTCATCACTGATAATGGCTCTCGAAGTTCCGAATCTTGTGAAAATATTTTTTTGAAAAACATTCAATACTACCTTCCCATCATTAGTATGATAGCGATTGCCTCTACCCACTTTGATACATAATCTATTGCTAAGAGGATATACTTGTGGTTGTAAGATGAAGGAAATGGTCCCATGAAGTTGATGCCCTACACATCAAAGAGTTCACCTCTAAAATATTTTTCAGAGGCATTTCATTCTTTCTCGATATGTTTCCAGTTCTTCAGCGTCGATCACATTCAACAACAAAAGCGTGGGCATCCTTAAATAATGTAGGCTAATAAAAACCCGATTGCAAAACTTTTGCAGTTATTTAATTTTCGTCAAAATGTCCTCCACACTCAAGCGTATGGCAGTGCTTGAGGATATCTTCCATTTCTTCTTCTGGTACGCATCTCCTTGTTATCTGGTCAATACAATGTTTATAGAGAATTTACTCTTACAAATAGTAATGCTTCACACCAGAATAAAATTTCTTCTTTTGATGAGGAAGAAGTTTAGGTGGCATGATGTTTTCTGTTAGATAGTTTATAAAGTTTGCATACCATAGTGTGGATTATGTTGAAGTAGTAGCAAACAATTGCTCATCTGAGGATTGATCATCAATGGGAGGTTCCTGCATTTCTGCATCTTCTTCCAACTTAAATCTTGAGAGATGATCTACAACAAGATTTTCTGTACCTTTCTTATCTTTGATCTCCAAGTCAAATTCTTGGAGAAGAAGCGCCCATCGGATGAGTTTTAGCTTTGCATCCCTCTTGGCCATAAGGTATTTGATTTTAAGGTATTTGATTGCAGATGAATACAATCACCTTATTGCTAATGAGATAAGATTTGAATTTATCAAAGGTAAAACAATTGCTAGCAATTCTTTCTCTATTGTGGCATAGTTGAGCTGAGTATCATTGAGAGTCCTACTAGCATAGTAGATGGTGTGAAATGCCTTGTTTCTTCGCTATCCTAGAATTGATCCTACAACATAATTGCTTGCATCACACATCAGCTCAAATGGTTTATCGCACTTTGGTGCAACCACAATAGGTGCTGAAACAAGCTTTTTCTTTAGGGCATTGAATGCTTTCATGCATTCCTCCTTAAAATCAAAGGATGTACCTTGCAGGAGCAAATTGGAGAGTGACTCTGAGATTTTTGAGAAGTCCTTAATGAACTTTCTATAGAATCCTATGTGCTCAAGGAAACTCTCAATTCCCTTCACAGAGGTCACTGGTTGGAGTTTTTCTATTGTCTTCACCTTGGCTTTGTCAACTTCGATTCCCATGCATGAAATCCGATGTCCTAACACAATGCCTTCCTTCACCATGAAGTGACATTTTTCCTAATTTAGCACTAGATTTGTTTCTTCACATCTCTTTAAAACTGACTTCAAGTTTTGAAGACAGTGATCAAAAGATTTTTGAAATATAGAGAAATTATCTATGAAGACTTCAATGATTTTCTCCACTATGTTAGAAAATATTGCTATCATATATCTCTGAAAAGTGGCTAGTGTATTGCATAGACCAAAAGGCATTCTTCTAAAGGCAAAGGTACCATATGGGCATGTGAATGTGGTCTTTTCTTGGTCTTCTGGAGCAATGACTATTTGATTTTATCCAGAATAGCCATCTAGAAAGTAGTAATCAAAACCTGCTAGTTGATCCAACATTTGATCAATGAACAACAATGGGAAGTGATCTTTTCTTGTGACTGTATTCAATTTTCTATAATCAATGCAAATCCTCCACCTTGTAATAATTCTCAATGGAATTAATTCATTATTGTCATTCTTCACCACTGTCATTCCACTCTTCTTTGGGACCACTTGTACAAGGCTGACCCATGAACTGTTGGAGATAGGATAAATTACTCCTACATCCAGCCACTTCAACACTTCCTTGTGAACCACTTCCTTCATAGTTAGGATGGGCTACAATTTTCTTCCATGAAAATTTTATGCATGCATAAAGTTGGGCTGATTCCTTTCATATTAGAGATGGACCACCCGATAGCTAATTTGTAATCCCTGAGGACCCATAGTAGCTTATCTTCTTCATTTCCAGAGATGCTGGAAGATATGATAACCGATAATGAGGAGGATTCTCCAAGAAAGGCATACTATAGATGGTCTAGTGAGCTCAAGAGATGGTAGTTTCTCAATTGAAGGAGCAGATTGAGGAAGAATCTATCCCAAACTTTCGAAATACTTTCTGTTATTTGGACTAAAAGAGTCCAACAACTGCATAGTTTCTGCAACATCTTCCTCATCAAGAGTAGAAGGAGAAGGATGAGTTAAGCTAGTTTCCAGTGGATCTTCTGAACTCTCTAAGTGCTGAGATACTAAGGTATCCAATGAGTCTATCCAAAAGTAGCTATTACTTGCTATCGGATATTGATTGCACTGAACACCTTAAATATCACTTCATCATCCTGAACATGAAGCTTTAATTCACCTTTTTGTACATCGATCAAAGCTCTTCCAGTGGTCCCCAAAATGATGGGAACATCTTTGTCTTCTTCCATGTCAAGCACCATAAAGTTTGTTGGGAATATAAATTTGTCAGTCTTGACAAGTACATCTTCAACAATGCCTCTTGGGTGCTTGATAGTCTGCCAACTAAAGAGAGATAGTTATCGGTCTTATTTTTCCTAGCCCTAATCTTTGAGTTTTGGAGGTAAGTTTCTTTGTATAATTGCATTGCATTCCTTGGTAAGAGTAACTGTCTCATATTCTTCTAACTTTCTTTTGTTCGACATGATATCTTTCATAAACTTCACACAGCTTGGCATTTGTACGAGTGCATCAGCAAATGGTATATTGATGTGAAGCTTCTAAAGAGTTCCAAGAACTTAGTAAACTGCTTATCCAATTTGCTTTTCTTTAGTTGTTGAGGAAAATACATGGAGGTAGCTAGTTGCTGAGGAGGCAATGGTTCTGGCTTAGGAAGGGCTTCCACTTTCTCTTGACCTTTTGATTTGTCTTTTTCATTGCTCACTGGAGGTTCTAATTCCTTCCCACTTCTTAAAGTGAGGGCTTTGCAATGTTCTCTTAGATTGGTTTCTGTATTACTAGGCAGGTTGTCTTGTTGATGATTATTGAATATATTTGCCATCTGAGCCACTTAACCTTCTAAGTTCTAGATCTATGCAGATTGGTTTTGCATATTGGCCCTTGTTTGAGCCATAAAATCTTCTCTTTTGTTGAAGTTATCAACCGTGGATGAGAATTTATTTGAAGTACTGACAAACTAGGCTAGACTAGTCTCTCAATCTGTCTTTTTCCCTTGTTGCTGAAATCTTTCTTCTTGCTAAAATCCTTGATGATGTTGTTCCATATTTTGTTGATTTTTTCAAGAAAAATTTGAATGGTTTCTCCATATAGGATTGTATGTATTGGAATATGGGTTGTTTCGCTGCTTGTTGAAATTTCCAACAAACTGTGCTTGTTCTTAGTGAGGTGCATGACTGAATTTCCAGTTTGACATTCTTCATTGGAATGATTACCTTGGCAAAAGTCATAGAAAATTTGAGGAGTCTGAATGACATTGACTCCCACTTGATTCTTTTGCAATTGTTGTGTAAGTACTGCAACTTGAGTTGTTAATGCAGAGATAGGCTCGATTTCATATACCCTGCTAGCTTCTTTGATATAATTCTCTTACTTGGCCATTGGAAATTATTGGTGGCCATGTATTCTAGCAACTCATAAGATTCATCCTCATTTTTCTTCATTAATGCTCCTCCTGCAGATGCATCAATTGAGGTTTTGGTGTTGTTGGTAAGTCCATTATAGAAATTTTAAACTTGCATCCACTTGGGTAGCCCATGTGTGGACACATTCGTAGCAACTCTTTATATCTCTCCCATGCATCATAGAGAGTTTCATCTTCATCCTGAGTGAAGTTGTTGATCTCCATTTGCATTCTTGTTGTTTTTGCTGGAGGAAAAAATTTGGTAAGACCAAATCTTCCTAACTGGTGATGGAATTTATAGGTAGAGAATTCAACCAAACTTTTTCTTTATCCCTTAAGGAAAAAGGGAAAAGCCTTAAGTGAATAACATCATTGGAGACCCCATTATATTTGAAGGTATCACATATCTCCAAGAGGTTGGCAATGTGTGCATTTGGATCTTCATTCAGCAGCCCATTGAATTGACCTCCTTAGATCATCTGAAAGGTAGCTTGATCTCAAAGTTGTTGGTAACAATGGCTGGTCTTTTATCACTGTTTGAATTCCAATGGCTATTGGCAATGCATAATCACGCAGCTATAGCTGAGGATGATTCTCGTTCACATCTCCCAAATCATTCATAGTGGTTTGCGACTGACTGGAAATTGCTCTTCATTCCCTTCTAATTCCTTGAAGTGTAAGTTCTATCTCAGTATTAAGAGGGATGAAATTGCTACTTTTAGATCTTTGCATATACTTATGAAAGTTCCTAGAAAAGAAACGAGAACTGCAATGAATAACAAAGATAAAGGAAAAGAAAATTTTGAAGCAAAATAAGAATTATTTATTTTGATATTGACAATGATACCACCCCCGGCAACGACACTAAAAACTTGTTGTAGATTTTCCTTAATGCAATCGCATGTGTTGCAAACAAGGAATAACGAGTGAGTGAGATTTCATTCCCACGAGGATGTATGTATACCAAGTACTAACTACTCTAACTCTAAATTCTGTTTGAATATATGAATGTAAAAAAAAGATTTAAATTAATAAACTCTGAAAATTATATGGATTGTAAATAAATATAAAGAGATAATGATTAAAACATCTAGGGGTTTTTGATTTCACCGGATTAATCATATTTAGTTTCATCAGTTTAATAATCAATGTTTGCTCCTATGTTGACAACAAGTTTCTCTTAGTTAATTACTATTCTTTCTCAAGTCATAACAACCTATCTCAATTAGCTAATTTCCTACATCTCTGTGAAAATTACAAACTAATAAAGATGCATTAGAATCAAGAAACTTGTAATGTTGCATAAGCTCATTGATAACTTTATCATCATAATCATCTTATGGTGGTTAATCATGATCTAATTTGATTATTGCTTCTTAGCCTCAAATTGAATCACATATCATGTTGAAAGGGCTAGCATTCTTTCACAAGCATTAACATTAGATTAAAAACTCAACACAGATGATGAACAAATGAAGAAATGCATTAAACACAATGAAACCAAATACTCATTATCCAGTTACATCGTTCCCCTAGATCAAAGTGCTTAGCTCATAATGAAATCAAGAAAAACCATACACATTGTCTTATACATAGTTAAGAAACAAAAAAGAATGAAAAAGAACAAGAAGGGATAAGGAAAAACTCTTTTCCCTATAATGCTCTACCTCCTTTTGCTCTTTCGATAGCTTACTCTCAATGTAAGAGATATCTCCCCTCAATATCTTTTGTTGATGCCTTATCCACTATTTCTAGCTGCTAACCCTCGCCAAGCAGATCACAAAAATGTGCCCTTGCTTCCTTTTTATAGCCTCCTCCATCAAGGTTAAGCATTTGCAATTTATGAATGCTTTTCCCAAAAATTTGGATCTTATCTCCATCTTGGTGATGTAGCATGGAAATGCTATGCTGTAGCATGTGCTCACTGCCTAGTTGAAGTCCTATGCACATCAAGTTCCATGTTACAACATGAAAATACCTTGCCATGGCATGGGAATGACATCTTGGAAAAATGTTGTGTATCTTGTTTAGTGCCACGGAATGGAATTCAAGAGCTTTCTGTCCACCATTTTCTGCTTCTCTTTCACTTCATTTCATGTCTTCTTCTCTTGTTGTTAATTCTCTATATTTCTATCACTTCTCCTACATCCATGTCCCTACAAGTAAAAACAAACAAGTTTGTTAGACCCTTGAGATGTGGATTGCTTGGCGGACGAGCGATGCGGTTCATTTGCACGGAATCGCGGGGCTGATCCAAGGCGAGATCACGTGACGACTCTTAGGCGGGATCATGAGGTTGATCCGAGGCGGGATCGTGAGGCGACAACTCCAAGGCGGGATCATGAGGTTGATCCAAGGCGGGATCGTGAGACAGTTCCAAGTGCGGGATCGTGGATGCAAGTTGCATCTTGAATGCGGATCACATGGAGCATGCAGGACGCATCGGTAGTGCACGTTGCGGATCGAGAGGGATCAAGGCATCGATGCATTGAGGTCCTGTTTGAACGCCGCGGAGAGGCGCGCTCAAGATGTTAGATCAGGCATAGTAAATAATGAGGAAGAAATAAAATGCGAACGGAACGTCATGACCGGGACTGGTCTCCTCTGGAA
>JAYJMB010000375.1:0-11698 GCA_036873735.1 Pouteria campechiana
TACATGACGGGCCCGTGTGAGCGGGACAAAACCGTGCGGCCTGTGGCCAAAGCGGACAATAGTACACTGGAGCCCCGGGTTGTTACACAAGAACTCCTCCTAGTTGGGCCTATAGCAAGACCAGAAACTTTGTCTAGCTGGGTCAAAGCGGGACTAGACGCTCCTCTTGGTCGGGCATAGCAGGACTAAGAACTCCTTCTGGTTGGGCATACACCCGGGCTAAAGCGAGACCAGACGCTTCTCTCAGTTGGGCCGTAGTGAGATTGAGAGCTCCTCTTGGTTGAGTATATAGTGAGACTAGGAACTCTGTCTGGTTGGGCCAAAGCAGGACCAGATGCTCCTCTCATTCGGGCCATAATGGGACCAAGAACTTTTCCTGGTTAGGCGTATAGCTGGACCAAAAATTCTGTCTGGCCAGGCCGAAGTGGGACCAGATTCTCCTCTCGGTCGAATCATAGTGGGATTGGGAACTCAACGGCCTTTATTCAGGCATGCCCTTCGGTTCATTACTGCTAAACCAGTCTTCTTGACCTGTCCCAATTTTCATTACGAAAAGCACTAGCAAAGTGAGGTAGCTTTAATAGAAATTTTCTTTTGAATAACTCACGAGAAATAGTTCACTACTTTATTAAACTAGTTGTACACTGATGTGAAAGAATAGACAAAAGAGATTTTACTGACAATACTTTCTTAAGTGCACAACATTCTAGGTTCTTAGGATATATTTTTATGGCAACCTGCAATCGTAGAAATATCAGATCCGTTTTTCTTTCTTTCTGCAGAAATCTGAAATATCAGAAATAGTGGATCCACCTCTCGCAGCTTCATGCAAATATTAGAAACAACGGATTCGCCACTCGCTGCACCCCGTAAATATCAGCAATAACAGATCTGGTTAACATGATAACTTATAAATATTATAAATAAAGGATGTGCTCTTGATCCTCTCTACATAGCATCCTACAATTTAAAAACACCAAATTCGGCTTTCACAGCATTTTGCAATATCAAAAATACCAAATCTGCTTTTTGCAGCATCGTAAAATTTTAGAAATATCGGATCCACGTTGAACATCTTGCAATATTAAAAATACCAGATCCACTTCTCACGACATCCTGAAATATTAGAAATACCATATCCTCTTTTTGCGGCATATCGGTTACGCATTTTGATTAGTGAGATTTTGATCTCCATGTAAATAGCAATATAGAGAGCCCAATGTGTTGAGAATATTAGAAAGCATGTATTTAAAACCACTTTTTGTTTAATAATTCTGATTATCATAGTCGCATGGGAAAGTGTGTATTGAATACCATTATATATGTGAAATTCTAAAAGAAAAATTATCACAAAATTATATGAGAAAGCCTGCATTGAAAGTTGCATTGGAAAGTGTGCATTGAAAATCATTCCATAGGAGAATTGTAAAAAGTATTCAAGGTACCGTGAGTAGCTCTCCCTTAAATCAAAACCAAATTCCATCAGCTGTCGATGTGGATTCGAGGTTCTCACACGGAACTATGGTCGCACATGTGCCTATAGAGTAAGCGTGTTCTAGAATCCATCTCTAGAGCATATTGCATTAATAAAAAAGGTGTGAGGAAATAAATTAATAAAAAAGGTCCGTATCATGCAGCGTTATTAATTAATGACTAAATAGATCTATGTCATGGAATTAATAGGTGTAAGGAATGAATTCTTGAGCATTCATCTATGACAACTAGCAGACTGTGAATTTCATAGCATCTTTGCTAGGGACACGCATTACTTCACCTGACGATGGTGCGACTGGCCGAGGGTGGGCAGAATAGCGTGGTGGATCTGTTGGTTAGGTCCATTTGGTAGGCTGACGGCTGCCAATTGACCATTCGAAGTGGTAGAGGCAGTAAGATGTGAACAAAGGTCCTGTTGGACAGAACTAATTGACCGACGTATAGTTGGTAGGGGACGACTAGAGGAGGTAGCAGCATTTGTGTTTACCGATGACAAAGAAGAAGGGAAACAGGGTTTTTCATCAGCTCTGTTTTTATGGATTTATGACAATCGAAGAATAGATCCGATGTGGCAAAAGGCTCTTAGGGTTTGGAGGAGGCTCGTGTGTTGGAGGAGATCGTTTGTTGAACGGTCGATGACAACGATGCACAAGGCAGCAGCAAAGCCAGAAACCCATCCTATCCCATTCTTGCATTGAGGGGACGCACCAAGAGATGTCCTGCGCGATGGACAGAAGAAACCAGTAATAATATTGTGGGATCCGTACCTTGTAACGTAGAGCTTAGGTCACCAGGTGTGGGTTTGTTAGGGTTTTGGATGCTACAAACGACTTAGATAAGATAGATTATGCTTATTTATGGGTGTTTTATGTAATTTATTCACATAAAGGGTGCCAATGTTTGGGTTGTTTCCAAACAGAATGCTGAGGTGGCTCTCGAGAGGATCCCGCCTCGAATCCTTCAAGACTAGAATAAGAAGGTCAAAGGACGTCGGGGGTGTTCCCAGCATACACACGCTTAAGTCAGTATGTGATTATTGGAGACGATGAGATGGTAGCGAGAGCTTGTAGAGCATGCATTTTTAAGGTACATACCTGGGTGTATTTATAGTTGAGCGTAAGTGTATAGCCAGGGTATATATGTAGCCTATACGCAAATGATATGAGAATCTTTGCTTAGAAAAGGATTCCATAAGGATACGCATCTGAGTTCTAGTCTCGTGGGACTGCTTAATAGCTAGAAGATGTGTCCCATTAGGACTAGGATCTGATGCAATGATATTTGGATATCTATGTTAAGATTCCCTAACAAAAAGATTCTTATATAAGCGATAATGGGAAAGATGAGGGTGAGGAGGATGCGACGTGTATATTTGGCGGCACCCTCACATCATGAGCGGTCGGTCGCTTACCACCCAACTAAACATAGATTTAGAAAATCTATGGTTATTGATTAAAACTTTAAGGGTGTTTTGATCCAATTGGTTTGTCCTAGGTGAAATCAAGACCAGGTGATTTTTATTGTTTAGACTGTAAGAAATCATAAAGACAGTAGATGTTTTGTAACCCAATTGGCATATCCCGAAAGGACTCAAGACTGTGAGATATCTATTGTGTTTAGACCTAAAAGAGATCAAAAGAAAATAGGTGACCTAGGTTTGATTAAGCTTTCTCTCATTACCCATGAGAAGCTTAGGAAGAGTGGTCTAAGTTAACTGGGTTTAGCTCGGCTCTCTCAATTGACCCATGAGAAGCTTAGGAAAAGTGGGCTAGGTTAACCGAGTTTGACTCGGCTCTCTCAATTGCCCATGAGAAGCTTAGGAAGAGTGGGTCAGGTTAACTGGGTTTAACTATTTTGATGAATGGTGTATGCTAAGGTTTGACTCGATGGGTCATGACTTAGTGACTCGGTCCTAGACTTAGGCTTTGGGATAAGTCAATTAGTGGTGTTTGCTAGGGTTTAACTGAATGAGTCATGATCAGTGACTCGGTGCTAGACTTAGGCTTTTGAATAAATTGGTGAGTGGTGTTTTTCAATATTCCATAGAAAACTGCAAGCGAACGATCTCTGCCATTTATACTATGAAAGATCAAAGATCCAGGTTACATGAATTAAGCTTAATTATACTTTAAGTTAATTAGTCTAATCATAATTAACACTAATGACAGCGATTAGTGTTAATGATAGTTCTTAGTTAATTTAAGATAATGTCATTAATTGCCTGATTTATGGGGCAGTTACATAGTTTGATCAGGGTTTAAATAGGTTTTAATATATTTAAGATATCTAATTCAGTATTATCCTGTTGTCTATTAGTCATATGGGACCTACCATTATCACAGCATGGGTGGGACCTATGTGTATACCATGGTAGAGTTGTGGCAGAGTGCCCTCAGGCACTAGAGAAATTATTAGTGGCCAAAGGGCACTGATGTTAAGTGAGACACCTGCCTCTTGAAGATTCCTCAAGCTCCTCCTCCAAGTTCTCTCTCTCTCTCTCTCTCTCTCTCTCTCTCTCTCTCTCTCCCTCTCTCCAAGAGAATTCTTAAAAAAAAAATCCCCCTTCTCAAGAAGAGGGAGGGGTATTTATAGGTTTGAGGTCCTCTAGGGGTAGTTTAGGAATTTTAGCTCCAACATAGGGGCATCTTAGACATTCCAGCTCCACCATTGGGGCATTTTTGGGAATTCTCACTTGCTCTACTTGGTAGAGGAACCAAATGGGGTGTTGTCTTTTGCTACCTAATTTTTAATATTTTTGGCATGCATTTTCTATTATTTTCAGAAATACCCCTCTACCAAAATACTCAAAATTTTTGCTCATTTAGTAATTTTTTATCTTGGAATTTTAATTCCAAGCCTCATCATATCCAATGCATCAATTTTAATGGTGGACCCCGTCTTGGAGTTCTAGTCGGGGTTGTCATGATTATCTCAACAATTGCATGTAGCTAGATAGAATGATATATTACTCCCATGATCTAGACCATCAAGCTAACATTTAACTTAATTCTAAATCTAATTTTAGCGAATAGTGTGGATTAAGTGTCCATCTCCTGCAGCTCCAACTTTATCTTGCCCACATGCTATGCTGGCAAATTTGCTAGTTGCGCAGATAAGGCGTAGCCTCCACTCTACGCCTATCAGCTGCAAGGTTAAGCGACTGCCTCATCCGCGTGGCATATCGGCAACAATGCCATCTACAGAAACTTCTTGATTGCAGAAGCAAAGTCTTCAGTATATCACACTGCTCGGTCTTTGCCTTTGTCTTTACTTGTTGCGCAGCTTGGAGTTACCTATTCAACCGCACACCACGTCATTTGTTAAGCTGAAGGCTTCAGCTGCTCGGCACGTCGGCAAGTGGAAGGCCTCAGCTGCTCGGCATGTTAGCAAGTGGAAGAGTTTGCATGGCACGTCACCAGGTATGCTGCCTGACTCTTCCACCGCACGACACCTCATTGCGTTCGCTATCTTCACGTTGGGTCAGCGGATAGCCATCCTCGTCTTCTCGGAGCTGACGCTGGAAGTGTGATCAAACCGATGTCTTGCAGCAATCTTCGTTGCCACTTCGGCGATATATCGTCTCGCCGTTGACGACTGCTGCTTCTCCTGCAAACCTGCTATAATTTTTCTGCTGTGATGCCATCCTTGCAACTTCTTAGTTGCCGAGTCCATCGTTATCACTTGTCGCCGTTGGCCTTTGCCTCCCCGGCGAGTCAGTCTTCTCTGTTTCCGGCTGCTGGAAGCGTGGAATGGAAACAAGACAATTGTCGCTGCCTAATTGCTTCGCCACCGTTCGACCATCGGACAGTCGATCAGCTCCGATCAGAAATTTGTTGTTGCTGTTCCGATGTCGACGCTGATTTTGCAGTACCAGATTATCTTCTTTGGTCGCCGGAAGATTTAGCCGTACGCGGAAAAGCCCATTAGTTTTAGCCACAAATCGCCGTTGCGACGCTGCCGTCCGACAATCGGATGGTCGATCCGCTCCGGCCATGACGTCTCTGCCGTCGTCTTGATGCTAAACAACCTTTCCTATCGAATCCTTGCCTTCGATCGCCAGAAGATAAAGAACAGGGGGTTGATGCCCCCTTCTTCGTCGCTGCCAGCGACGTTGCCACCGCAGTTTCTCTGCTACCGACGAGAGTTGCCTGAGTCTGGCTGGGAAGAAAATTGAAGTTGCTGGAAAAGCCCAATCACCAATGACCACAAGTTGCTTTCACCGCTATTGTCTTCTCGCCCTTAGTTAAACTCCCCAGCTGCACGGCACGTCGGCACAGGCCTGGTTGTGCGGCACGTCAGCATAGGCATCTCCTATTTGGCTCACTAGATCAGGGAATTCGTCCATCCTGTATTGCATTGCTTGGATGGAAGCTAAAAAATTTTTTTTAGCAGTTTGTAGCTTCAGTGGATTAATATTCCAACACTATTTAAGACTCTTGGAAGTAATTTGGATGCATAAATACGCATGACCCATGGCTTGAGTATTTGGGATTATGCAACATTTGCGAGGATAATTTGTGAAGATAAAAGCTTAATCAGCATAAAAACCCCAAGCGGTGCTCGCAATTTATCTATCAGAATAGGCTTGTACTCCCTTTTGGCCTTTTTCATGAGCACTCTCAAGCTCAGTTCATTTTAAGCAAATAAGTTGTAAGCATATAAAATAAGCACAGAAACTTAAAGTAATAATGAAAGGTAGGAAAGCATTAGAAACCTTATTTATGAGTAGAATTTATCATTTATAAAGTAAATAAAATGATTTGGTAAGAGAGATAAATTGATAAAAAAAAAAATTTAAAAAAAAAAACAGCACTCAAATCACAGGCGTATTTATATTGGAATGGGGATTCCACCAGATTCTAAATACATTCGTTCGTTA
Organism: Pouteria campechiana; assembly: GCA_036873735.1. NCBI lineage: Eukaryota > Viridiplantae > Streptophyta > Magnoliopsida > Ericales > Sapotaceae > Pouteria > Pouteria campechiana. The sequence continues at coordinate 6,374 of JAYJMB010000375.1, forward strand.
ATGACGAGCTTTCCTTAGGTTAGCACCAGGAATTAAGTGGGCGAGCATGGACTGATCCCAAATGGACGGTCCTGATGTATTTCTGGGTTTCAGCTGAATTGGGCTTTCTCTTTTTGTTCACCAGGGTTTGGACTTGGCGATCCGTTGGCTCAGTACAGCATACTCCAGAGCCCTAATGCGACTCCTCAGACTCACATTTCAGTTCAGGTTGTTATAAATGTGGAAAATATTTAACTATTTATTTATTTATTGGTGCTTCTGGGGTGTCAAATATGTCTCTAATCCTATATTGCTTGGTTTGGTGACATGTGCTGGTAAATAAGTCTCGTGTATTTTCCTACGGCGCACCTGTTCTGTAATTTATTTATTTTGATTTTATATATCACATAAATTATTAAATGTAGGTGCATTGTTTTAGTAGATTAATGAATAATAGCGTTTGTTTTTTCATGCAGTGGAATAAAATTACATATTGCAGCCCGCGAGGGACCATACAAATGGGAGAAATTTAGTAAAACAGCTATGGGTGTATATTTGAGCGCTGGAGCTAGGAAAAGGTAACATGTCTTTGTTCGTTTGTGGTGGGGAGGAGGAGAGTCCGGCTTCACCCAACAGTGATTCGAGCCGGAAGGTCAAGGCAATGGGCTGTTTACATGATCCAGTCAAGGCGATAAGAAAGGAAAAAGATGAGAGGTCCGGAGATTTGGATGGTTTAACTTCCAAAGGCGCATGCACATGTGCAATCGTCAGGGCCTGTCTCTGCATGTCAATCATCACAGCCTGGCGGTGGATTAAAGTCGCACTCCACCCTCTTGTCTTTTGATGGACCCAACAGCAGGGCTCTCAGCTAGCCAGCTATCATCTTTACACACACATATATAGGCATGAAAAACGCCTTTGAATCAACGGCACATTGGCGTGGCTATCCATACTTCCCTTCATGCTTCACTTACGCTTAGGCAGCGCTTGTCTTCTTGTCCGGCTGTAGCTGTATAAGTTTTTCCTTCATGGGGAGGTTTTCTTTTTCCTCTACTTTCTCAAAAACTACCAAATGAATAAATGCGTTGGGCCGGTGTCATACATGCATGTATTTTTCTTGGCCTTACCTCTGGAAAGAGGAGAATTGAGTTATGGTTTTGTCAGTCCATTGCAAATCGAAAGGGAGCACGGACCAAGACATGCAGCTGTATATGCTAGTTTTACGCCTGTTGCTTTCACCGGCAAGTTTACGTTATCGTCACAGTGATCCAACTGATTCGTATGCTGGAAGCATATCAGAGAATCTGCAGTTTTATAAACATTCTAATCCCTTTTTTATTAGTAGGGTTAAAAAAAACGTTAATTCCAAACCTAAAAAAAAAAAAAAAAAAGGTGTAAGAACCAGCTGAAAGATACTGTTTCATATATATACATACATACATATATCTCCTGGAATCAAAATATTCAACTTGTTGCCTTTTCTGCGTTAGAGCTCGTTGGATAAAAAGGGTTCGATCAATGAAAAATGCCATCCGATCCCACGGCTGCAAAGCCCTGATCTGAAAAAGCAGTAGCTTGAGAAGGACTTCACCGTGTTGGAATCTTATTCTTAAATCACTTCCCAAGAAACAGTCATCTGTAGTGCGCAGCATGTCCAACTGGCCGTCGGATTCCAGTTAATTTTCAAAGAAATAGCCACGGCCGGGGACAAACAAAAATCATTGACGGTCCAACTCGGGTATTAGTTAGCAAGGGAATAGACTTTTGAGGATATTCCAGAAAAGTGGGCAAACCCAGGCCGATTAGATGGACGGCCCCTGTTGACAGATACTTAAACCCTCCATGTGCACTGTGGAAAGACGAGTCTTCCAAACTCACCTCCGCCTTGTCATTTATCAGCCAACATCAATCCCACAGAATTCATGAATTATTGGCACCCAAATGAATGCTTGCATCCCAAGCTCCCCACTAAGTCAAAAAGCCTGCCATAGTTGAATTATTAGGGGCTGTTCAGACTGTTCAACTGATCCTCGGCGGAGGACACGAAAAAATGTAGTTGGGCCTTTTATGGCCGCCCTAACAAGGCTATCCAACTGGCCATCCATCGAAGTAGCTGCCTTCGTGGATCAGAAACACCACATTTGTAATTAGAAGGAAAAACGGATCTCCTTTTCCTACCGATTTAATTAACACCATATTTATCTATCATAAAAATCCATTCTTCCATGTTTAACTATTGTTCTCCGATCCTGCGGCATCATTTTCTCCATTTCAATTTTTCATATTCCACTATTTTATCAGCCTTTTTCCTGACTCTTTTCTCAACTCAATTCCCTCGCAGACCCACCTTAAGACATCCTCTGCGGTTGGTTCGGGGAAAGGAAATGGAAATATAAAGAAAAGAAATGAAGTGATAAGCCATCCACGGATATGATGAAGTGCTTGGGGGGTCCTGTAATCCGATGGATGGCTGGAAATGGACGGCGTGAGTCGGTAATTAAAAGCCAAGGTCATGGCTATCCTTGCTTTCTCTGGAGCAACTTCCCGGTATCGCATCCATCGAAAAGTGACGGTTGGTGCATGATGGCCGCAGCAAACGCCCAGCAATGGGTGATGTTTCATGGCATTTTCAGACAGTTCTCATTAATGCCTCAAGTTCTTCGTGCATCCCGCCCGTCGAAAACAAAATCCGCCTCTAATTATTGTTGGAAGGTAGCCGCAATCAGCTTGGATTTATGTAGCATACGCAATCTACTTTCGAGCATTGATTATTTGAGAGTAAGGCTGGGAGAGGACGGGAGAATTTGGATTAAATTAATAATACGTTAATTAGACAGTGTTAAGGAAATGAACATACGCTTTCTTTTACATTGCAAGCCGTGATTTTGCTTGAACATGCAATTTTCGTTTAAAGCTGCTTCTCTTTGTTTACGTCTTATTTTGGGTTTTCCACTGGTGGAACGACCACTTCAAAGTTCTGTAACCGATCAAGACGATGGGAAGGAACGTTCATTTGAAGGGTGATGTTGGCTGCGAGGTCATTCCCATTTGATGGCTTCATCCAACTAGCAGAGATGAAATTGGTGTAATAGTCATTTCCCATTTATATATAGATTTACTTTTCGAAGGAGACTCGAAATTCCCAGTTTTTGTTGGCAACATCCTCAAAACAATGCCATCCGGCTTTAGGTGGAAGGGTCACACCATGCAAATGATAAGGTGCACACTGTCTTTTCACGGAGGATGGAATTCCCAGGATTTCGCACCCACCCACCCACCCATTTTTCATCCCTTTGTTAGGTGTTGCAACCCCCAGCATTATTATAACTTTTAGCGAATGGGTTTATGGAGATAAATGCAAAACAAGACTAATGATTTTTTGATGCTGTAGCACGTTAAGATCATGGATATTGTATGCTTACCAAACATGTCTTCGCCTTCAAAATTGCACTTGGAGAAGCTTAGTTGAAACAGAGTTACATTTATCATTTTCGTACACGGAGTGAACTTGTCATATGATGACATCGGACCTTAATTTTCTTTATATATAATATTTATAAATTATTAAAAATTATTAAATCCGTATATGGGTTTTATCTACCAAATTTTATTATACTAAAATTTCATAATTCTGATTTAATATGATATTTTATTACGTGGAATTAATATGTTCTACAGTGAAATCGAATCCATTAGTGTTGTTTCTCATATAATATATAATATATTTATTAAAAATATGGCCAATATAACTCGTAAGCTTTTGCTTCTAATTTTCATCCCGCCTGCTTTATCGGTACTATTTCTTTTGGATCTCGCATGTTTTGATTAGCATTGAAAGTTAAGAAATTTTAAAAAGAAATGGATAAAAGAAACACCGGGCCATGTCAATAAAATAAGAGATAATGTTAGCCATGAGGTAAATAAAATTAAAAAAAAAAGATAAGCTTTTAAATGGGGGAGCAGAAGAGAATTATTAAAAATATAAATAATAGAACAATAAAAATATCGAAAATAAATAAATAAATATCGCAAAGAGGCTTTTATACCCTTGGCTTTTACGCGGTGCATTCAAACACAAACTCAATGCACTTGGCGAGGCACAGCCCCACTAGCAGCAAGGGGTAGAAAGATTCCAGTGATTGGAATTAATGAAGCGGTGGACCACCATGTGGATAGGAAGTAATCGGTCTAAAATTACGTGGAGAGGAGAAGTATTGTCTGCATTTTGGTGATTGGACTTGGATTATTCATTTATTCCGCGGGCTACTGATTATCATATATGGCTACTTGCTAGTTAAATGCCCCTGGTATCTGCCAGGGACGGACGGGTCACCTTACCGGTTGCTTTTTCACGGGAGTGGAACCGTACCCAGCAACATGCCAGGGCACTCCTTAGCAATTCGGAAGGAGTAAAGCATTCTTCTTTCCATTCTTTTTTTTAAGCATCCAATTAATCTTTCAGACACACTTCAGTTATACTGCCCAAAAGAGCATTTTCCTTCCTCCTGAAAAAAGATGGAATTCTACCCTGCCTTGGGTTACCAGGGAACTTATCAAATCTGGACATTTAGACTACTCCAAGAAACATGATATTCCATGCCAATTTGCAGTCCTTTTCCAGCTATGGTCCCCATGACACTTGCATCACTTACAATTTTTCCAACTGCTTTCAGTGCTCCGTATCCTCTTGAAAGTTGTAACTGTGGCCCCAATGGCCCCCACCCTCTTCTACCCCTAAGGTGGACGACACTTGTGTTTCTTTTGGCTTTGCTTTTACATTGCCTATCATTTACCTCTACACAATCACGCCCTTACCGTTCGTACTAAAGTGCAATTTATGTGGCCCAAAAATCAGGATAGTTTACTCATAGAATAGCTCCTCTGTGGATTGACTGGCAGAAGAGTGGTGGCCCCTGGCTGGCTTCATGGGTCGAACGCGGCCGCCTGAACTACAATACCCCACCTTGATTAGGAGGAAATAATAGAGATGTGGTGGACGCCCACCATGTGGGTAATGCTTAGAATGGGCATACATACACCCCATCCTTTTTTACTCAGCAGCCAACCAAGAGGAGAGTGGCAACAACCTATTCATGCGTCCGGATTTTGGACAATATATCCATGTGTACTCTAAGTTCGAGTAAAGATCAGAGCCACTGATAAAAATCCCGGCTCTACCACTGCTAACCTACGAATGGAAACTTGCATTCGCCAGACCATGCATTTATTCAAGATCGCATGAAAATTGAATATAATAAAAAATCGACTTCTTATTATTATTATTTATTTTAACTTTATTTTTTTGCAATCATCTTCGCTTCCTCTGTAGAACGAGCCGTTCCTTCG
>JAYJMB010000376.1:0-18097 GCA_036873735.1 Pouteria campechiana
CGTTCCGTTCGCATTTCGTTTCTTCCTCATTATTTACTATGCCTGATCTGACTTCTTGAGCGCGCTCCGCGACGTTCGAAACACCACCCAACTCCAATTTCAACTCAATTTTACAAGTGTTTGTCATAATATATATATATGTATTTCAATATTTACATTAATCTTTTTCAAGTATTGATTATTAAAATCCATAATAACATGCTAACGGTCTTAAGAGTTTGTTTATAAATTTATGCATAAAGTTAAAAAGATCATGATGAATTAAATTTTATTACAAATACATTAATTCATATATACATCTTACGTTTATCTTAGAACTAAATTCAATTGCATATTTATAAAATTAAAGAAGGTGGTTTAGAATTTATTAATTAAAGGAGACCTAAATTATTAACTAAAATAAGACTCAAAATTTTCAGGTTTAGAATAGCATCTAGTTAAAGTTTTAAAATTATGGTCAGGGTTGAGTTAAACTTTTAAGAAATAAAATTATGGTCAGGTTGATATCAACGAGATACAATTCGCCCTAATTTACACCTCTAAACTAGCTGACCATTTTTACTTAGCATTGGATTGGAATTTTTAAAAAAATTAGGTTAGGTTTCGACCCAACTGATTTTGAAATAAGGTTTGGTAGAGTTGAGTCCATTATAACTTGGTTTGAATTCAATCTCTAAAGTGTTAATTGTACTATAATATTATAGGAAAATAGTTTAAAGGAAGGGATCTTTAGAAAATTTAAAAAAAATCTCTTTATTTTTAAATCAAACAAATCCAATCCAACCATTATACTTAATATCATCACTTTATTTAAAACATATAAAATTATTTTGATCAAAGATTTGTATGGATCATGCCATTTAAAAATGTATAAAATTACATGTAAAGTATAAAATTAGTTGTATTAATCTATGCATATATTGCAATATAATAAAACTTTGTAACATCATGAACTAATATAAGACGAAGATTTTCAAAGGCATGAATATATATGATTATATCCTTATGGGTCCCACAAGAAATAAAAAATGCACATTAGTTCTCAAGCAATGCAAATTTTGAGCCTATTGAAGTGTTTTACGTTGATAACCTTTGAATTACTAAATAAACAATTAGTTTTAAACAAGATGGTAGGATTGGATTTTATTTAATTACTTATAATGTTAAAATGTAAAAAGATTACTTTGAACTATTTCTCACTATTATATAGATAAATTTAAGTTATGTCCTTATTTTAAATTTTATATTAATCTATTTCAAGTCCTAAGAATTAAAATTCTAAAATAACATGTTAAATTTCTAAAAAGGTCATTTATAAATTTATGAATATTGTAAAAAAGCAATGATTAAATTAATTTTATTGCAAATAAATCAATTCATAATATATATATATATATATTTATATTTATATTTATATTTTATAAATTTCTGAATATAGTAAAAAATCAATGATTAAAGTAATTTTATTGCAAATAATTTAATTCATATACACATTTATATTTTTATAATGAAAAAATCGGTTTAACTAAGATTCAATCAATTATTTATAAAATTAATGAATCTAACTTAGAATTTATTAAATTTCATTAATTAAAAGCAACTTGAATTGTTAGTCCGAAGACTAAATTTTGCAGAGCTAAGTTAGGGTTGAATTGAAGTTTTTAAATAGGGTTAGGAACTTAGTGAGGAGGTTGGGTTGGACTTTTTAGTAGGATTAGGTCGGATTGATATCAACCAGTGTTATTAAAATTGGACTGACTGTCAGACCTGACCGGTTGGTTCGACTGCCAACTGGTTGAGGCACCGATTCAATTAAGGCCGATCTGGTCTAATGCTAAAAAATCATTCGGACCAGACGTACCCCGGTTCCACGGTGAATCGGTCCAACCCGGTTTGTCCTTAAAATAAAATAATAGAAAAAATGACCAGCTCTCCCGACTGCTCTTTGCATCGAAGTGCCGAACCCAACATCCCATTCCAGCAAACAGCCTCTCCCTCTCCGTCTCTTGTTGCTGATTGCCTCTTCCTCTCTGTCTCCGATTACCGACTCCCTCTTCTGCCCTGCCCTAAATAGCGAACGAGACCCTCTCCCTCTCGCTCGACTACCCTCTGCGTCGAAGTGCCGAACCCAACATCCTATTCTAGCCAACTGCCTCTCCCTCTCCCTCTCCATTCCCTTGCACATTTCCCGACGGCGACCTTTCTCTTTGTCACTCATCTCGTCTCAACGAACAGGGGAAGCTTTCTAGCCATTGCAATCGATGACAGCGGTGGCCATCAATGATAGCGGTGTCTCTTCCAGCTCCTGCGTCTCCCCTTCCAACTTCGGCATCTCCCCCTTCAGCTCCGGCGTCTCCCCTTTTCATCTAGCCGGATGGATCTTCTTTCTATTTCTATGAGCTTCTTGGTCATACGAAAATGAGAGGTTGCTACTTACGTCCTTTCAAGGTACAACCTCTCTCCCCAAAGAAATCTTACCCTACTTAGCTTGAATTATTAAGCTATTGAGTGGATTAATACTATCTCATTCTAACCTATTCCTTTGATTAGTCCGTTCTCGATTGACTGTCAGTTTCAGATATTGGATGACTAATTTTACACCTAACCTTCCCCATGAAGTGACTTCCTTTCCTGCTAGTGACGAATAGGATTAAGCTAGCTACGACTCCCTGAGGTATGTAACTACGGCTCCGGCATCTTTTTTCTTTTTTTAATCATGTTATTATTTTTCTTTTTTTAATCATGTTAATCACGTAACTACAACTTCTTTTCTTTTAATCATGTTATTATTATTTTTACTTGTATAGTTAAACTATCCATGAGTAATAATTATGCATTTATTCATTTTTATTTTAATTGTTATATTTTATTCTTTGTTATCTTGGGCCCTAGAATCATTGCTTCATGCATTATATAATTGTTATATTACTAAAATTTTTTATAACATTTATCTATTTTTAAAATCATTAAATCTTTATGACTTGATGATTATATAGTTGAATGATCTAACCGGTTCAAATCAAACCAGCCCATTGGCCGGTTCGATTATCGGTTCGGTTATGATAACATTGATATCAACCGATGCAAACTGATCCGATTCACACCCTTCCGAGAGTAAAACAGAGCTTCTTACCCCTCTCCTTTCGATGGAGCGCCGAGCAGACCACCAAAGTATGGAATCTTGTTGCTCCTTTTCATCTTTTGCCCTTGCTTCCTAGTGGAAATCAAGAAAAATCCTGATTTTTTCCACTTCGTGATGTTCAGACCAAACCCCTCGAGTTCTGGTCGAATTCCTCGAAGTCGCAATAACCTCCATCGTCTTCCTTAGAGGTATTTATCCTCCAGGTATGCCCAGAATAACCCATTTCAGTTTAATTCCTTTTTCTTGTTTTTGGAGTATTGGGATATGCCTAATTGCATGGAATAGACCTAGCAGAAAGGGGGGGAAGGCATCGAATTGCACTATTTTGGTTCTTTTCACTAGGCCTCGTTACAGATGTGAAGAGTCCATGCGATTAATCTGGCCATGAGAATTGGCTAGTAGAGAAAGTAGGCCGGACTGACGACGGTTTCAATGGGTCAAAGATATATGATAAAGCTAGATTATCCGTTTCTTCTTCTTGACGCTCTTCAGTTGTCCTTGTGTGAATGGTCTTTGCATTTCTGACTCCAAAATGAAGCTGAACAATTGCAACTGAGATCGATTAAACATCCAAACATTCCTGTAACGACTCATCCCAGGATGGCAATGCCACACTGGCGATAAGACAGGTTTCCCCAAGATCCACCACACTCGAATGACTTAAAGCATCATGACAAAACACAAGCAGACAAACAATTAATTTATGGAAAATAAAATTTCTATGGTTATGACATTCAATCCCACTCAATTTCAAGATACATCTGACTTGGAAAGTTTAACAGAACCTAACATATTTCAAAATGGCAAAAGATAAACTATTTTTTTTTCCCCCTGCATTCATCAGCATCTGACTCTAACTGATCACTGAAAGGGACCATCTGTAGAAAAGAAATAGGAAAGTGAGCACAAAACTTAGTAAAAAGGGAAGCACAAAACTTAGTAAAGAGGGAACATCTAATTTCTCTCATCATATAAAATTCAAAATATCATCTAATGTAACATAATAAAATGGAAAGACTCAAGAAAGCATCTAAGTTCTGCATCCATACTCTAATCATGAAGTTTCTGATGATCTGACCCACTTACCTCAAACTTTAATGAGATAAACATATAGATCATACTCTAGGCATCTTAGTGGACCCCAGACCACAGTTCTACATCATTTAATCTACATTGTTGGGTTGCTGTTCATTGTAACCTTGTGATCTGGGCTTTTGATGGCAAATTTGAACATTCCAATAGACTCAAAAGATTCAAAAACCTAGAAAATGACTATCTTCTTGTCCAGATCTGAGTTTCTGGGCCCAGAATATAAACAAAACACATATGGCTGTTCCAGGTGTTACACATGTCTGTTGGAATGGTTGCTGCCGACTGCCCGCCGAGACTCAACGTTGGGCTCTGGTGCTATGTCTGGCCTAAGCACTGGCCTGGCATGGTTTGCTCTGGCGTGAGTCTAGTTCCATGGTTTGGGGCTGATGGCAGGGGATGGTGGGTTCAGTTGACTCATCCCAAAAGCACTTCTGTTGCTGAGTTAACAACAACTTAGTAGCATATGTAAGTAGAATTCTATGGCCAAGTGAATTCGACCCCTGGAAGTCCATGGCTGCTGTTATCATGGTCTTGTAATTTTTTTTTTAATCCAAACTCATTTCCAACACAAATTATCTAGGGACATTCAAAAATAAATTGCAATAATCTATTGTAAATAATTCTATTCCCTAATTGATTTGGATATTTAATTAAATACCTAAATAGAGATATAATCTTCTTCTTCTCTTCTTAGGTTAATGTATCTGACCGCCCGCCCCCCCCCCCCAAAAAAAAGAAAAATAACTTTCTAAATTCCTTCTTTCCTTTCTAATCTTTGAAGGAATTTATCTCCAGTAATTAAATGAAGATCTCTAATTACAAATTTTGATCCCAATATCTTTTTAAGTAGGAAAATAAATAAAAGAAATCCACTTACCAAGATCGGCGACTCACGAAGGCTTTTTAGTTTTCTCTTTTACAAGCATACCTTTCTTAGTCTCTTTCTCTGGTTTCTCTCTTTTTTTTCCCCAACAAAAATCAAACATCAAGATTTAATCTCAACGTCTACTTACTGTAGGAATTTGCGGGAGAAAGCGTCGTTGCAGAGGCAGTTTTATGAAGGGGTTTTGCCACATGGCTTTGTGGGCCCCACAACAAAAATTGAAATAAAGAAAAAAAAAACTCTTATTCTTTTGTGTAACCCCGGACTCGAACCTGCATCTCCCATAAGAACGACTAAGATCTTAACCACTCGAGGTTCAAGAGTTGCTGGATATAAACCTCATATATCTAAATCTTGACCCATTCTTAGGTCTTATGGGTTAATGGGTCTAACCCACCCATTTGATCAATCCAAGCTGCTAATCAAGGTCTGGTTCCACCAAAGAGATCAAATCTGGTCATGTGGAAATGTGGGTTTCCGGTCAATGCTTCAACAACCAAAATAGTCGACTTTACACGTAAGCAAGTTAAATACTCTATTTGACTACAAAAATATAAGTTATTATGTTCTCCCCCTCTTACAAAAATTTTTGTCCCAAAACTTACAATCCTTACATGGAAATTAAAAATTCTAGAAAGAGTCATAGCATGTCCTCTTCTAGTTTTGAAGTGGTCTCACTCTTGTTATGGTTACTCCACTGGATTATTACACGATGAACTATCTTCCCTTTCTTTTGGACTTCTCTTACATTGAGAATTTATAAAGGTTGCTCTTGATATTTTGGTTCTTCTTCTCTATGATATTGCTCTACACATAGCACATGGATTGGATCTGAAATATACTTCTTTAGCTGAGATATATGAAATACATCATGCACTCCAACTAATGATGACAGTAGAGCTAACTGATAAGCGAATTCACCAATATTCTCCAGGATCTTGAAGTCCAATGAATATAGGACTCAACTTTCCTTTTACCACAAATATTGTAACACCACGTGTGGGTTATACCTTTAAAAACACATATTCTCCAACAACAAACTATAGATCTTTGCGTTTCCCATTAGCATACATTCTTTGACTGTCTTGGGCAACTTGAAGATGTCCTTTGATCACCCATATCACATATACAACTTGCTGGATCAACTCAGGTACAAATAACCTTTGTTTAGCGACCTGATCCTAGAAAATTGGTGTACGACATCTTTGGCCATATAGTGCCTCATATGGGGGCCATCTTGATGCTAGCTTGATAGTTGTTGTCATAAGCAAACTTTGCCATCGATAGGTGTTTATTCCAAGTTCTTCCAAAATCTAGGGCATAAGCTCTCATCATATCTTCCAATATTGGGATAGCCTTTTTCGATCGACCGTAGCTTTGTGGGTGATATTTAGAACTGAGATACAACTTTGTTCCCATTGCCCCTTGCAACTTTTGCCAAAACTCGGATATTAACTAGCGGTCTTTTTTTGACATAATGGAAATTGGCACCCTGTGAAGTCTCACGATCTTCTTCAGGTGCAACTTTATGATTTGATCCATTTAGAATTTCTTGTGATATGGTAAGAAATGCCCAGATTTTATGAGTTTATCTATTATAACTTATACTGTATCAAAATTAGTCATTGTTCTAGGCAAAACTGTCACAAAATCCATTATAATTTTCTCTTACTTCCACTCTAGGATCTCTAGTGGTTGCAATAAGCTAGCTTGTCTTTGATGGTCGACTTTGACTTGTTGATGCACCAATCATTGTGCCATGAATTGGGCCATTTTTCTCATCATGTTATTCTACTGGTATCTTTTTCTAAAATCTTTACACATCTTTGTGCTATTTGGATGTATTAAGAACTTTGATTGGTGTGTCTCATCCATAATCTCTTTTCAGAGGTTGTTACTGCTTGGCATAACTACTCTATCTTGGAACAACACCATCTTATCTGATCCATATCTGAAATAAGATGCCTCTCTTTTATCCAATTTGTCGTGAATCTCTTGGACAAATGGATCTTGCTTTTGGCTCATCTTGATTCTCTCGAATAGCATCGGTATTATTTGCAAGGCACTGAGTTGACCTTTTCTATTAAAGATACCACTTCAAATTGTAGCTCTCTCATTTGCTTGATTAGCTTCCTCTGCTTTGTGAATAATCTTGTCATTCTAGCATAGGATTTACGACTCAAAGCATCCTCCACTACATTGGTTCTACTAGTATGATACTGAATGATGACTTCATAATCGTCCAATAGTTCTATCTTCTCTATCTCAAATTTAACTCTTTCTGAGAAAAAGATATACTTTGAATTATGATGATTTATGAAGATCTCTGTCTTTTTGTCACCAATTTTTAAGGTAATCATTATAGCTATAAGCTCCAAATCATGTACAAGATAGTTATGCTCATGCGGTTTTAGTCGGCGCAAAGTACATGTTATTACTCTTCCATGCTACATAAATATACAACCTAAGCCTTTTCTAAAGGCGTCATGATAAATGACAAAGTTGCCTTTGTTGTCCGGCAAGGCTAGATTAAGGGCTATTGTCAACTGCCTTTTCAGCTCTTAAAAACTTTCCTCTCACTCTTCTGTCTATACAAATTTGATCCCTTTATGTGTCTACTTTGTTAAAGTATTGCAATGGATGTGAAGTTTTCTATAAATCTTTTGTAGTATCTTACCTTCCTTAGAAATTTATGCACCTTTGTTAATATAATCAGCCTCTCCCAACCAACCACGGCCTCAATCATTTTAGGATCTATTGATACTCCAGCTACACTGATTACATGTCCAAGGAAAGAAATGCTCTTTAGACAAAATTCGCATTTCTTTATCTTAACATACAACCTGTTTTCTCTAAGGACCTGTAATACCTTAATTAATTCACATGCTCTTCTCTTTGGAATAAACCAAGATATTATCTATAAGTACCGCTACATCTATCTAGGAATTGGTAGAATACCCGGTTCATCATATCCATGAATGCAACTGGAGCATTTGACAGCTCGAATGACGTTAACAAAAATTCGGTGTCTATACTAAGTGCAAAAGGCTGTCTTTGGTATATCATTATTTCTAATTTTTAATTTTTGATAGCTGAATTGTTAGTCTATCTTTGAAAAGATGGTTGATCCTTGTAACTGATCAAACAAATCATCTATGCATTTTCTTGATAATGACTTTACTTAAATCTCTATTGTTGATGCAAAGCCTGATGCTTCCATCTTTCTTTTTGATAAAGAGAACAGGTGCTCCCCATGCCGATATACTTGGGCGAATGAATCCTATGTCAAATTACCCTTACAATTGCTCATTTAGTTCTCTTAACTCGGCTAGAGCCATTATTTAAGGAGCTTTGGAGATTGGGTCTATCCAAGGGACTAGGTCAATGGTAAACTCTATCTCCCTATTTAGTGGTGATCCGGACAACTCTTTCGAAAATACATTCGGATATTCACATACCACCGGTATTTCTTCTATCATTAAGCTCTTCTTTTCAACTTATAGCATTGCTATTAGATATCCTTGACTACCTTATCTTAGAATCTTACCTGCATGCAATGTGGAAACCAAATGTGACATTTTTCTTCAATTTCCTTCAAAAACCACCTCTGTGCGACCATTTGAACGAATCTTGATCTTTCTTTCTATGCAATTTCTGCTAGCTACCCAATTACCCATCCAATCCATCCCTAAAAACACATCTAGTTCTATCATTGGCATGACAATAAGGTTACAAGGCATTGTTAACCTTTCGATCTCTACAAAGCATGATGAAATATCGTAGTTTGTGGGTAAGATATCACCGATAGGTGATACTATTAACATTTCATTGTCTAGTTTGCTAGTCTTTAGGTCGTGTTCTCTAACAAACTCAGAAGTAGCAAAAGATCTATCTGTCTCATTATCAAATAAAGTATGAGCAAAAAAATTAGCAATATGAACAACACCAATCACACTGCTTGTTGGGGCTTTGGCTTGCACTGGATAAATAACAAAGATTGGAGCCTACATCTTCTCTTGTTACCTCTATCTTGTAGGTCTCCCCGTTGGATGTACTTGCTGGTTTTCTCTACAACTTTTAACCTTGGCCGCCACCCCTAGCAAGACAATATTTTGGCTACATGTCCTGGTTGCCTGCAAATATAACATATGAACCCCAAAGTGCAATCTTTACCGTGATGATCCTTTTGTCTACACTTGTAGTACCCCTCTTTGTGGTAGTTGCACTCTCCAGAATGGTACCTCTGACATTTTTTAAACTTTTTGATCTGTTGCTTGGATGGATGCTGATGTCTATTCTTAAATGTCCTTAACTTGAAGAATTGACTCAGATGCTATAATGCTTGTATCTTGGAGGGTGGTCCTTCTCCATTGATCAGAGGCTGATGCTTTTCTAGGAATTTGATAGTTTCCTCTAACTCTTTTTTCACCTTTAGAGCTCTCTCAATCGCTGCCCCAAAAGTCTGGTACTGTGCCAACAGTACTTTAGATCTAACATCGTCAAATAAGCCCTTTTCAAACTTTCATCTATGTCCTCTTCATTGGCCAAGATATCTGGCGCAAATTGCACTGAAGTAGAAAATTTCTGCTTATACTCTCATACCGACATATACCCTTGCTTTAGATTAGCAAATTCTTAGGCCTTCTTTACTCTGTTTATCATTGGAAAAAAATGCTCTAGGAAGATTTTATAAAATTTTACCCAAGTAACAACCTCTCCCTTCCTCTCAAGTAGTTTGCTCTGTGCCTCCCACCACAGGTCTGTATCTCTCTCTAGCCGAAAGGTTGCAAACCTAACCTTCCGGCTGTTTGTAGTTCAAGAAAGAGAATTTCTTGTTCATTATGGTGATCCACTTCTCTGCTGTGATTCTATCTCCCTCCTCAAATGCAAGACGGTTCAAGTGGTAGAAATTGCTGATAGCCTTTCTGTCCTTATCATCCTTACTAACAGTCATCTTTGTACTTACTCTCACCCTTGCTAGTGGTTCCATTCCTATGGCTTGTAACTCTATAATGTGATTAGTCTGCCCCTTTGCTTGTCTGCCTCCTCCCACCCCTATATTTGTGGAGCATGCTCTTTGGTTAGTGGATTAGCAGTTGCATCAAGCTTTGTTGCTGGTTCCACTCGACCCTTGGCTCTCATTCTTTTTGCACCTCATTCTGTTTTTTGGTGCAACTCTGGTTGTTGGATGCGGTGAGGATCTAGAAGTGGTTGCTCCTAACTGTTGTGCTATATTGTCCAGATTTCTATGCAACTCCTCAGATTGTCTCATAAAGTCTTGTCTCATGACATCTAGGATGGTGTCTTAATGGTTCACTTTCTCTATCAATGCGGGATCCTTTGCTTTCTTAGAGTGAGTAAGAGCTGGTCCCCCCACTGACTGATTTTGTTGACTAGTAGCTGTCTCCTCTTGTCATTTTGAATGAAACCATGTTTTATAATCTGTACAAAAGATAAGAGTATCTATTAATGGTCTACATGCTCTCTCTTTGTACTCATATAGGAAATTATCTCACATAATTTAAACAACAAGCAATTTCTATCTCATTTCCATGTCAATGGCATCTTTCACATTATGTAAATGTGTTACTCTTACATTTAATTCATTCTTTTCTCAAGTGTGGTTTTGGTCTGATACCCACTGTAATGATCCACCCTAGGATGACAATGCCATGCTGTTGATAAGGCAGGTTTCCTCAAGATCTACCAACTCAAATGACTTAAAGTATCATGACAAAACACAAGCAGTCAAACAATTAATTTGCAGAAAATAAAATTTCTATGGTAATGACATTCAATCCCACTTAAGTTCAAGATACATTTGACTTGGAAAGTTTAACAAAACATAGCAAATTTCAAAATGGCAAAAGATAAACTAAAAATCTTTTTTTTTCCTTCATCCATTAACATCTAACTCTTATTGATCACTGAGAGGGACTATTTGTAGAAAAGAAATAGGAAAGTGAGTACAATACTCAGTAAATAGGGAATCTTTTCCTGCATCATCTAATTACACTCATCATATAACATTTAAAATATCATCTAATATAACATAACAAAATGGAAAGACTCAAGAAAGCATCTAAATTCTACATCCATACTCTAATCATCAAGTTTCTGATGATTTAACCAACTTACCTCAAAATTTAATTAGATAGGCATCTAGATCATAATCTAGGCATCTTAGTGGGCCCCAAACTATAGTTCTAGGGCGTTCAGTCCACATCGTTGGGTTGCTGTCCACTGATACCTTGTGATCTGGGCTTTAGATGGCAAATTTGACCATTCTGATAGACTCAGAAGGTTCAAAAACCTAGAAAATGACTATCTTTTTTTCTAGATCCGAGTTTCTGGGGTCCATATCTAAAAAATACATCTGACCATTCCAGGTGTGACATGCATCTGCTGGAATGATTACCGCTGCTCGCCCGCCCAGGCTTGGCATTAGGCTCTGGCGCCGAGTCTGGCCCAGGCACTAGCCTGGCCTAAGTCCAATTCCATGGCTTGGAGATGGTGGCAAGGGATGGTGGGCTGAATCAAAAAACACATTAGTTGCTGAGTCATTGACTCAGCAGTGTAAGCAGAATTCTATGGCCAGGGGAATTTCACCCCTAGACGTCCATGATTGCTGGTAGTGATCATGCAGTTAGCGGTCTTGTAATTCTTTTTTTTAATCTAAATTCACTCCCAACACAAATTATCTAGGGACCCTTTAAAAATAAATTCTAATGATCTATTATAAATAATTCTATCTCCTAATTGATCTAAAATACCCAAATATAGATATAATCTTCTTCTTCTCTTTTTCAGGTTAAGGTATCTGATCCCATCCCCCCCACCCCCCTCTCCCCCAGGCTAAGGAAAAAAAAACTTTTTAAATTCCTTCTTTCCTTTGTAATCTCTAAAGGAATTTATCTCTAATAATTAAATAGAAATCTCTAATCACAAATTATAATCCCAATATCCTATTAAGCAGGAAAATAATGAAAAAAACCCACTTACGAAGATTGGTAACCCACAAAGGCTTTTTAGTATTCTCTTTCATGAGTGTCCCTTAGGGTCTTTCCTCAGTGACAATGCTCCCTCTCCCCCTTTTCCTTTCTGAAGTTCCTTTTTTTTCTGCCAGAAATCAAACATCGAGATCTCGACGTCTAACTTCTCACAGGAATTTGTGAGAGAAAGTGTCATTGTGGAGATAGTTTCACGAAGGGGTTTCGCCACAAGAAACTGCAAAAATTAAAATAAAGAAAAAAACTCTTATTCTTTTGCGTAACCCTGGACTCAAACCTGTATCTGCCTTAAGAATGACCAAGACCTTAACCACTCAAGCTTCACAAGTCACTGGATATAAACCCATATATTTAAATCTTAACCCATTCTTAGGTCCTATGGGTTAATGAGTCTAACCCACCCATTTGATAGATCCAAGCCACTAATCAAGTTTTGGTTCTTCTTGAGAGATCAAATCTGGTTGCGTTGGAACTTGGGCTTGCAGCAACCAAAATATTCGACTTTACACATAAGCAAGTCAAATACTCTATTTGACCACAAAAATATGGGTTATTACAACTCCCATTTACTCATATGGTAATATGCTCTAATAACAAGGAAGACATTTGAATATCAGGAGCATTTGAAAGGAGGCGCTATATGAATATTGTTGTCCAGAGAGCCCGTCACCCGCAGCTGAGAGAGTACATACATTCTGCAGTGACTGGCCTCCAGCCTTTCATTCAGAAGGTGTGCTAGGAAATTCCTGTTTTCCTTTGAATGCTTTTATTTGATTAGGACTTTTCTTTCCTTCTCTCATTGAAGAAAAATTCAACTTCGATGAACTACTTTAATCTTGATAAGGCTTCTTTACTCTCTCTGTTGTCAGTGCCACTTTGCTCAACAATTTGTTGTTTGGATATGTCTGTCGGGCCACATGTTTGAGATATCAATTATCATGATCACCATAGGAGCCATTTGAAAGAAAAATTCTCAAGGAGATAGCTGGTTGATGTCAAGAGAGGCTTGGGTGCCATTAGAAACCAGCTACATGTGCAAGGACTGCTACAGTGAAGTCCCTCTATTCTTACAGCCTTGAACATGTCACTAGTCCATATTTGGGATCCCAACCTGCTGGGTGGGATCCTCATTTCTCCCAAGCCACTCATAGTTCATGCAAGCTTCCATTGATATCTTGAACATTGGGATTTTGGAAGGTTGTTATGTATGGTTTAGATTTTTGGAGGACTCATGGCTACATTACCAACTGCAAAGTCATAATCTTGTGTGGTCTGCAATCTATAAAAGAGTCTTTTTTTCCACCTTTTTTACATTTCAGAAAGCAAAACTCTTTCAATCTTCTCCTTTTTGTTGTAAGTCTAAAGGCAACTTTGAAATTTTGTTAACAATACCAGAGGCAAAGGATAGCAATTATTAAATGAAGTTAAACTGTCTCCAAGCAAAGACCTGCTACTGAATGATTGAAGTGGTAGGAGTTGCAATTTGATCCACTAAGATGCTTGCAGTGGTTCTTTCCTCCCATGGGATGAATCTAAGAACTGATCTTCTGTTCCATGGAATATGGTCGTTTTTATCTATGGCCTATTTAAATGGGAACTGGCCATTTCCCACTTTCCTACCAGCCACTTCATGGTTGTGGGGATGCTTTCACATCATATTACCAACAAGGAGTTGTGATTAAGCAGCAGTTGTCCATCTTTTCCTGATTTGTAAATTTGTTAAGAGTTGTGGAGTTGTTTACACTTGAATTGAATTGTGTATGTCCCTGGAATGAATGATGCTACAATGGCAAGGGGCCATAGCATGATACTCCTGTAGTGAGGGGATTCCAAGTTTAAGGGAAAGAAATGTTCTCTGCCAGACTGCACTTTTGCCATTTATCTGCAAACTTTTAGAGGTCTCAATGATAAGATAGAAGGGGAGGTGTTGGTTTTCTATCGCATTGAGAATATAATGGTATCATGGGCCTTTATAAAATGGCATTTAAAAGGATGTAATTTGTATAGGATATCAAACCTTCTAAGAAGAGGACGATATTTTTGTTCTTAATATTACTGAAAATTTATAATGGTCATTGACAAATCAATAATTCATCATATGCTGTACTTGCTGGGGCATTCAATTTAAAAATGTCATTTTCCTTGTATTCATGGTGAACAGCAAATGCTTGGCAAGGATTTTCTGGTGTGAAGTTTGAGTTTGCATTAGATGTTCATTTCTGGACTAAATAACTACAGCTTCTAGAAATCCTATTGACACATTTGGAGGCATTAGTGGATTGAATTTTTGGTGTTTAGTGTGTTTGGAATTCCACAAAATGGCAAGGTAGTGTAAGTCTGAATTCATCTTTAAGTAATGATTGTATGCAAAACATCGTTTGAGTGCCAATTGTGTATTGCTGTGCCTTGTTACACTATATTGCTTCATTGCATGTCTTAGAGAAAAAGGAAGGAAAAGGGCAAAAAATGCATGGATTTAGTCACATGCACAGTCAGATGCATTAACTCTCTCTCTCTCTCTCTCTCTCTCTCTCTCTCTCTCTCTCTCTCTCTCACCAGGGATTGGTGGAGAGGGTGACGGTTATCTTCTACGACAAGGATTGTATCCCAGCTGAGAGATTTGTATTCAAACTTATTTTGAATGAGTTATATGGCTCAAATGTGGAGCAGCGGGATTTGGAGCTTGCTCTGCGGTCCTTTTTGATCAAACTCTCAGTGGCTGAACCTGTTTCTAAACCTCTTCCACGGGGTATGTATAAATGCTGATTGCTCTTTTTTCCATGTCATTCACCTGATCATCATCCCAGGAGCGTTTTGGCCCATGCGACTCTCTCTGAGGTTCACGCCCTTCCTGGATGGAGCTGTTGAAAAGGCCATGATGATTTAGCAAGATGATCATCATCCCAAGAACGTTTTGGTCCATGCGACTCTCTCTGAGGCTCACGCCCTTCCTGGATGGAGCTGTTGAAAAGGCCATGATGATTTAGCAATCTTGCTTGTCTGGTTTTGCCTGCTGGGTTTAAGATGCCTTAGCAGTTCATTTTCTCGCTTCATGGTGGATGTCCAACAAGTTGTAGGGTCATTCATTTGTTCTTTTTTGGCTTTGCTCCATCAGACAGTGGCCCCACCATTTGGTGGATTAACACACCAAATCAATGTTATTGAAACCGGACCGATTCGACTGTGAACCGGTCAGTTGACCGTTCTGGTCTAGCTCGGTTCGGTCTAATAGTAAAAAAAAATAAATTATTTAAATATTATTAGTAAAATAAAAGGATGAATTAAAATAGTATATTGTTATACAAAAGATCTATATATTTGGATTAAGTTTTATGGTTTAGATATTTCAAAATTATGTTGTATTATTTTTAAAATTTTTTCAAAAAAAAAAAAGAGAAGAAAACCGGTTCAACCGATTGAACTAGCCGGTCGAACCAGTTTGACTATGAACCAGATGCCTGACCGGTTCAACCATTCTGATAACATTGCACCAAATCATGCAGGGGATAAGTACACTGATGACCATGGAGCTGAGTTTTGGATGAACTACCCAGCTGTGATTTTCTGCTTCATTTGGATAAAAACTTGGTTCTGTGTCATCCGTGTCTTTCCAAAAACTACACCCTCCTCGCAAGAGACATCTCCTTATTGGAATGGAAAAGGCTGCATATACTTTCTCTCTATTATTGTTCAGTTCTTTGTTTTCCTTCCATACTATTTATGAGTTTGCATTTCTAACAGATTGCAGTTGGGAGATAACAGCCTATTTTCGCACCCTGCCTGCTGGAAGCAAGGAAGCCCAACTCTGGATTCCAACGGACACGAAGCAGTGGCAACAGCCTCCACTGATTACGCCCATAAAATCCATGAGCAGCGAACCTTTGCGTCTCCAACTGTACATAGAGCACCCCAGTCATTCTGAACCCACCATTCCTGCCAATGCCAGCTAATAGGCCAATCCCTTCAGAGTTACAAGCATAAACTGACATGGGCTGGCCCCGACTTGCACATTTGAAACATATAACCAGATAATTCTCTCCTGAGATAATCCAAAAATTGAGCTATGTAATATGCCTGCAGGTCCATTGTTGTTATTATTATTTAACAAGATGGAAGTGCATCTGTCCATCTATTATTACACCCGGCATCTCCTTCATTCAATTGTTAATCACATTTTTTAATCATTATGTCTACCATTTTACCTATTTATGTTTTCTACTTTTCTATAGTTTAGTTGTATTTTCTCGATCATTTCTTTTTCCAAATGCACATTTAATTATTTATGCTATTTTAGTGCAGTAATGTGCATTACTTTTATATTCAACAGAAAACACACGTAGTCAGCCGGCATTGGACTTTAATAATACGGGTGACCGGGCATGTTTCTGCGGCTCGGATGCATGCCATAACCAGCCCGGAGTTGCCAACAGTAGATAGCGGGTTAGTCATCCTGTTCCAAGACATCAGATTTGGTGGCTGTAAATGATCATTGATTAAAATTCAGCCAGGAAACAATGTCGTATTCGTTTTAGCTATTTACATGACACGGACGCGCTGGTCCATGATGGTGCTGCCGCCTGCTGCTCTTCAACAAACTGCAGCACCCTCCTCACCAGCTCCTCAACCCCAGCCCCGCCCGTGGTGTCCACGACGAGCTTCGGCACGTCACCCAATTCATAGTCATTGCACCCTCGGTAGCCCTCCACCAGCCTCTGCAGCTCCTGCCATGTGCCAGGCTTATGCCACCCAACTGCACCATCGGAGGCAGCAGCCCGTTGCTCCAGCCTCCGGCGCCACTCCTCCTCATCGCTGGTCCGGCACTCGATGATGACCAGGCGGGCTTTTCTGGCCCCCCCAGCTAAGTGTATTAGGCTATCCAGGTGGGCGCGTCGAGAGAGTGGGGAATCGATGACGACATCGAACCCCAGTTGGAGCTGGGTCTTGGCCATCTGCCACAGCACGGAATAGGATAGATCGTTGAGCAAAGGCGGGGGTAGATGTCGGTCTTGTTCGAGGGCTGCAGTGCAATCGCGGATGTCGTCTTTGTCGAGGAGTGGGCAGCGGATGGCAGAGGCGATGGCGTGCGCCAGGGTGCTCTTGCCGGTGCCTGGATGGCCCTTCATGGCTACGATCACAGGGCATGATCTGCCCATCCTCTCTCTCTCTCTCTCTCTAACAAAGTCTTTTCTTTCCGGAAGCTTTCTCTCTGTCCACTAGCTCTAATGCGGTTCGCCATTCCAATTAGTTAGATAGAGGAGGGAGTAATTTGCATCTGGTGGTGATTGTCTCGCGGGATATTCGAGATCGGAATTATCCAGCACTGGATGAGACCGACACGTGTTACTGATTGTCTGGATCCCTGCTTATTAAGCTTCACAACACTTAAAACTACCGAAGCGTGGATCATACGTGGCGATACCCAGCACATTCATCCAAAAGATTTAAAATATAATATATTGTGTTTTACAGTAAAAAAAAAAATTTCAACATTGAAATTATTTTACAATTATGTGTGATTTATTCATGTTCTATGCATCGTTTAAATCATTATATATATTTTTTAATTATATAAATTAATAATAAGTTTTTTAAAAATACAAAAGTAGTTTATATTATAATTTTAAAGTAAATATTTTAATTTAGTAAGATGATTCACTGGAAAGATTACTTTGAAATTTCAAAGGAACTTCTTTAGTTTAGAGTCAATCAAAGATGATTAGATGACATGCAATCTAACCATCATATTTAGCATTATTGTTAAATGACAATGTACGGAATAGTTTTAATGAAAGGCTTATGTGTGCCACATCATTAAAAGTGTAAATAATTATATATAAAATATTTATATTAATAGTGCACATATTGAAATATCACAAAACTTTGTAAATCATGAACCAATATAAGATGAAGGCTTTTAAAGGTGTATGTGTGTGTGTGTCTATCTATATATATATATATTATATATATATA
>JAYJMB010000377.1:0-18096 GCA_036873735.1 Pouteria campechiana
GTAAAATCTTATAAATAAATTATAAGATCCTGTTTGTGTTGCAAAATTGATGGGACCACGCAATCATCATAACATCATGTCAGCCTTTGATTTTATTTAGCCATAATAAATAAATAAATTATAAGAAATGCATTAATAAATTAGCTCTACCTAAATTTCTATAAAAAATCTTCATTGTTTTCGCAAATCATGATATTTAATGATATTTAAGTCAATTATTATATTTTTTTATATATGCATTTCTAGCCATCCTAATACCATCTTAATTGAAATGTAAGTGGGATAAAATAAATTAAAATTAAAGAGAAAATTATCTAGCATTATTTTTGATATCCGGGCTTTTTTTTTTTTTTTTGGGGGGGGTGTCCAGATGATTGTTAATGTCGTAAATAAACAAATGATCCCATATATGATGATTGGCTTAAATTTAATTAGAATATCATGGGGTACAAGGAATGTCAGAATTCCACATGTAGAACTGGTTTTAAGAAGGGATTTATCATGAACTATTGTTGTCTCTTTTAATTTTGAATTCTGACTTTACATTTCAAGAAAAGTCATTATTTAATAAAGTCACCGACTATTATATTTAACAACCGGTTTAACGTTCGGTCTAGTTTTAGTAAAATTGAAATAAATCACCCAACAATGTCACATTCCGTGGTCCAAGCATTCACCGGCCATCCGTTGCATTGGGTGACTACAGATCCAAGCGCCGGTGTATGAAAGTCGAGGGGTAGCCAGAGCATCAATACCTAATTTTCCCAGTATTTTGATATTTTTGTATAGTTTTGAAAAAGTGGCGGTTCTGTTTACGTCGACGTGTTCTTCTCTCACCCGCCATTTCTCCCATCTGCGTCCGGGCGGCGGGCGGAGCTGAAAAATGCCACGCGTTGCGTTTTCTCCCATATCTTCTTCCATCGCAGTAGCAGCAGCAGCGGCGGCACCAACGAAACCCCCAAATCCCCTCCCATTCCCCATCGGAGTCTTGCCTCACTTTTCAGGCCATATATGTCGCTTCCCGACTCCAACCCACCGGCGCCGAGCTCCGCCTGGAGCAGCCCCTTCCCTCCGTCGCGACTGAAGAACAAAGTAGGTCAGTGTGCTTTCCCGTCTCCGCTCGCTTTCGCTCGCGCCGACTTAGGGTTAGGGTTTGTGATTTTCTCTTATTTTCTTTTGATTTTTTTGTGTGTAGAGGAGAGCGATGAAGATCTGTTCACGGTGCCCGACCTGGAGTCACGACCGGCTGATTCGGAGAAGGCGTCGACTGCGGCGCTTCAGCAGGGCGGCCGCGGAAATGCCGCTGCGAACGCTGCGGGGAAGCGGCGGAGAGGGAGGAATCCGGCGGACAAGGAATACAAGAGGCTGAAGAGGTGCGTTGGCTGGCTGCTTGTGTTGTTTGAAGTTTTTGTTCTTGGCGTTTTGCAGGATTTGTATGATTCGTGTATGAAAAACGTATTGTGAATGTAATTGAACTGCTTGTAAAGATGCAAGCTTTGGCTGTCGGTGCATGTCTTTGCGGATGCTGTTCTCTTGAATGTTTTGGACTGCTAATTGTGGAAGTTGAATCTGATGTTGTGAAGCTGTAAAACGGGAAGTTGGAAATTCTATTGTTTTTTGTAGTTGCGAATGCTTCATTTTAGAGGAGTAGCCGAGGCCAGCTTTCGGTTTGCCACTGAATAAAATTGCACTAGTCTTCCACCTGGTAGTCAGGTTGTCATGGGAGTGTTCTGCTGAAAGGGGGCTGGTAAGCCGACTAAGATCTGCAATTATATTGCTTTTAAGCTGGACTTGAAAGTTAGGTAACTACAGATTGAGGGCTTCATCACTGACATGTCAAATTGAAGAGTAAAAATGCAAAAGTTGAAATTTTTTATATTTCTTCCATCTAAAACTGATTGGCAATGAAGATAAAAATGACTGCATTATAGTGCAAGCTGGAGAAGTGGAATTGCTAATGCTACCTGGAAAATGATGCTTCATCTAGGGAATTACTCGGCCTTTGAGAATTATGTATGTGTGCTTTAGTTGTTTCTTGTGAGCATTTGATAGGCATGCCGAGCCATTAAATTTGAGTCTGATACTACAGTTGTCAGAGATGCATTCATGCCGTCAATAAATGCCAGTGTATTTGTCCCTTCATGAACAGCCACAATTTTAGCTCAATGGAGTAACTGGTGGTTTTGGAATTTTCTGAGGGGTTAGGCTAACAGAGAGTGTGTGCAAAGTCATTGGTGAGATCTGGCAGTGTTGGATGCCGATTACTTGGTGTGGTGCTTGCTGTTATGTTAACGTGAAGACAAATTTCTGGATCTTGATTTGAGGTTGGAATTCGTTGTTTAGTTAACCTATTGGTCATGGAGAAAACTTATGGATGATTTTGCTGAATGCTTTGATGGTTCTTGTCTGGTAATGATTGATGCTGCACCTCACCCATGCAGGCTCAAATTTGTTGGATTCTTTCTAGGAAATTCTTTGTTGTCAGGTAAAGATGACTTGTAAATCTATCACCATTGTTGAGGCGTGTTGTTTGGGTTGCCCTAAGCATGCAATATTCATTGAGCATTTCTTTTTGTAAAAATATGTTTTCATTATAGCAATCATGTCAATTTATATGGCTTTTTATCATACCTTTTCATATTTCTTCTTATGACAGACCTAAAATATAAATGGAAATAGGTATTTAATTAAAGTAATTAAATTGGCAACCAAAAAACACCTGAATATGACCACTTTTAATATGGTAGCAGTTAAAAATTTTATGTGAAAAGAATGATGGACAAGGATGTTTGGTAGAGAATACAAATCTGTGGACAAATCAAAGGTGTTTGTTTCTGTTGAGTTTTGTGAGATTTTCACTTGTCACTTGAACTGGTAAGACATTTCATACTGCTATTGGGCCTGGTAGTTTTATTGAATGGCTGATGAAAGCGTGTTAAGAGCTTGAAGGCAGCTGAATTGAAGACATCAAGTGAATGACCAGTGCAATGGGGAAAGATAGAATCAGAAAAAATGCATCTGAACAAACTTATTAGTGTCACCACTAGTTAAAAGAACAAACAAAAGTAAACTTTTGATGGTTTACCCATGCATGAATGTTCATTTCTTTATTCTTTCCTTTATTAAAGTTGGCCCGTTTTATAAAACTCTCTATGATTTGTGAAGGAAAACAATAAGCCGTAGAATGTAATAAAGTAAACAAGTAGAAGTTCGGTGAATGCTTGGAGAATTTTCATATCAATCATCAACTTTTGTTGTTACTTCATATAAGCTACTGAATTTTTGGTGTTGTAAATAGGCATCTATTTTTTGAGACATCTAGAAATAAGTCATAATTCTTTTGAAATAACAAAAATACCCTTCTGCCTTTACTTTAGCTACTAATTCCACCTTTCTTCGTATTCCTCAATGTACGTGTCATGTCTTGCTTCATCTTTTCTCAACCACCACCACTTTTTTGTTTGTTTGTTTGTTTGTTCTTAGTAGTTTCCTCTTTCCTCAACTAGAGCAACCTTTACCTGTACACTGCACGACCAATCAACGTTGCTACTAACTGATGTAGAACAAAGAGTTATGATACCAGATTCATGTAGAATGAGATGCTTCGATACTGAGTTGATACAACATGAAGAGCTGCGATATCAGATTGACGTAAAACAAGAATGCTTTTGCAAAGTGAATAGGGTAAGGTTTTGAAAGCAAGAGGTAGCCCCCATAATGGGAGAAGAAGGAAGAATTTAGAGAGGAAAACTAGGACAAGGGAAGAATTTGAGAAAAGGAGAATTAGACAGCAGGAGAAACAAAGAACTGTTATTCAATAATTAATCTGCAAAATTGTATTCAACGCCACTACATGTCACCTTATTTATAGAAAATTGAATGCCCTAACTTAAGCACATATAAATAGAAGCCCTAAATAAAATAATAAAATCACCAATTTCAACCTTCCTTCTATTTAATCTATATTATGATCATTTGCTACCTATATCAAACCACAACTTAAATAATTAAATATAAAAACCCCAAATTTTATAAAATAAACTCAACTTACCTGAATAACTGTCTAAGCATGTTTTGCAATCACTAGCATTAGCCGTTGGCAGCCACCCCACCGGTTTCTTCTTGCTCTCCAAATGCCAATGCAATGCTTTATCAACGTAACAGTATCCCTGAACTATTTATTGTTACACACGCCAATTTAGGTCGAGTTATGCATCATCAGTGAAGCCATCTGTTTGGGATTCTGGAGCATCCATCGGGAAGCCATCAGTGAGCACATGGTGTCCAGATTGATTTTCTAAATGCAATCATTTTATTTATCAAGCTTGCAATTGAAGTTAAAACTCTCAAGTTATTGTTTGTGGGTGATTTAGCGATTTTAGGGTTTGGAGTTACAATGTTGGGCAGCCAAAGAATAACATATCCACAAGATAGGTGTAGCTGAAATGAGGATGTTGAGGTAGAGATGTAGTAGAATCAGAAGTGATAAAATTAGAAATGAAGTGATTTGAAGTAATCTAAAGATAGAATTAATAGGTAATTAGATGACGAAATATAGACTTGGGTGGTTTAGTTATGTGCAATGGAGACTCTGAATTGCACCAACTATGTTGAATGAGTTTATTGTAGTAAAAAGCCAAAGGAGAGTGAGAGGAATGCAAAAGGAACATGGTTAAGTATTAACGGCCTGATTGGCAATTTGGATTTGATTGGAATGGAATGAAAATGATTCTAGCAATTTAAGGGATGATGTCAGTCATAAAGTGAATAAGGTTAAAATAGATAGAGGGTAGTAATTAGAAATATAGATAATAATGAGAAAAAGTAGGGTTAATATGGAAACTATGTCAAATCAAGCCTTTGAAAGTGAAATTTTCCAAAGAAATCCATTCCATGTAGCCGATCAGGCCCTAAGAAAGATATAAAAATACATGAACTTATTAAGGACATAACCTAAGATTGACAGAAATGGTCAAGGTCCATGTATTTAACTCCATTTGCTGATGAGGAGGAGGTTTGGAGGTGCTATAGTTAGTGATAAATGTCCACCAACTGCATAGGTTAGTCTGATACACAGTCATGTATGTTTAGGTCCAGGGTTCAAACACCATCAATGTGATCCTTACCCTTTTGGGAAAATAATCCCCTATAGAGCCTATTGAGTGTTTATAGGAGGAATTTAAGTAGTTTGAGGTATCTTTAATGCGTTTAACATTTGTTCATATAGTTACAATCCATAATGATTTTTTGGACATGCAGTTTCATTTACTTTAGCAACTGACTCATGGAACATGTTTCAATTTGATAAATGATGCACCGATTGAATTGTTAAGTGGACCAAGCTTTTGTTGTATATTTTTGTATCTTTTTGGGTAACCTGTAACAGGGTTTGTTTTTCCTCTCAGGCTGTCAGTTGTTGGCCCAGTTGTTTTCTAAGAAAATGCATGATCTCTCTGAGCAATAGCTAAATTTCTCAAAATTCAAGCTATCACAGCCCTCTGCCATACCCAAGTCCCTCATATGAAAGGACATGCAACTTACACATGGGTCAATATCATGTTCAAGGTACTTTGGTCACTCTTTTAGGCCTTAGCTGGCCCAAAAGTAAAGAAAAAGGGCCGTGACCTTTTTTGACTGCTTCTCTACAGCTACTATTTTGCAAGTTGCCCCAATAATTGTCAGAGCTTTGTTTCTTCACAACTACTGTCTGTAACTTCATTCAACTTGATGACATGAAAAGAATTCATCCATTTTGACTGCATCAATGAAGCATTTCTTTTTATATTGCGGATGTAGTTGTCCCCACAATTTTTCTGAAAGCAATTTGCTGTGGAAATAAGTTCATAATGACGCTATGTTTCTCTAAATGCCAACAGATGGAGCTTTCTTTTATTGTAAAAACATGTATCTTGTCCATGATGTCAAGTCTGCTGCTTCCATTTTGGCCTGTTAGCATAGCTTACTGGAATTCAGCAAGCCAATATCTGATGCTTCTGTTGACTGAAAGACGATATGGAATTTTTTGTTTTGTTTTACCAAAGTTGCAATTGTAAACAGGCTTCTGCGAAACAGAGTCTCCGCACAACAAGCTCGAGAAAGAAAGAAGGTCTATGTAAATGATCTAGAATCGAAAGCCGGGGAACTACAAGACAAGAATGCCGAGTTGGAGGAGAAAATTTTGACATTGATCAATGAAAATACCATGCTCCGAAAGGTGAAGACCTTCTCAACATGCCTTTTCTTTTCATGTGGGATCTCCATCGAGATGCCATTTCTACTATTTTCAGTTAATAGGTTTATGTCTCTAATTTTGTTCCTAATTTACAGGTCCTTATGAACACGAGACCTAAAGTAGATGAAAGTGCCGAGCCTCAAAATGACCCTTCACGTAACAACTGACAAGTAAATAGTAATTTTGTGTTAGTATCTTTGAATTCTATTCGAGGACACGCTTAGGAATGTTTATAGAAAGGACTTCCAGTGTCACCTCCTTTTCTGCTTCTGTGTTATGGTAGTATAAGACCATTTAAAACCAAATCCTCCTCTCCATTCGAAGACTACTCTGTCATGTTTCTTTCTTTCTAAGAGGGCCCTTTTCCCTGTTGTAATTACAGAATAGATAAGCTTGGACATGAACAAAAATGTAAAATGTATGATTAGAACTTGTTTTTGGAGGTAGGGCAATTTTTACAGGAGTATCGAATTGTCGTGTAATTTCATATATACTGTTACTTTGGATTTAACTGCTTGCATATGCTTCTTAGGTGAGCTGATGGAGTAAGCATCATGATCCTTTGCAATTTCGCTAGGGCTTGTTTGGACATAGTTAAAGAAAAGTTTTATCTTGTGAATGGGTGGAAAAGGTGTTTGCGGAAATCAAAACATTGCTAACGAAGCAGTGGATAAAGATCAAAATTTAAGCCGACTAGCAACTTTAATAGTATCCACTCAACTAAAATAGTCAAAAGTCATTTCAATTAGAGATCTGTATAAACTACACTATATAAAAATGTATAAAATCATGCACGCAATATGGAAATTAATTTCCATAATTACTAAAATGTCAAATTTTGGTAAAATCATTGATCTACATGAATACTTTGTGTGGATATTTGATTGTACCCTCAACTGTTCCGCCAGCGATGGGAGAGTTTTAATGTGCTCATATCCGTTCTCAAATGATTCTTTAATTTTTTTTTTCCTGTGGCCCACCTGAGTTCTTTTTTTTTTTTAGCTAAACAAAATGGGTGATGCGAAAGATGATAGTCGGCTTTGATTTCATAAAAAAACATCGTGGTGGGCTCAAAATGCAAACGATCTATGAGATTTTAGTGGAGCGAGCTTACCTGATTGAATCACAACCGTTTAGTTTTATCTTTATCAACGACAAGCATTTATTGTATTGAATTATTGATACCAAATTGTGATGGTATGGTATTCACCTGTATCAAGGTTAGGGGGACGGTGGTCAATCTTCTCTACCGTGCTTGTAACTCCAACCGTGTGGGCCAGCCATTCCGATGGAACGACTGTTTTGTAATAAAGCCAACCCTGTGGTAACTGGTAACTGGCCTCTTATCCGTTTTGATTTCATTTCGTTCTAAGTAGACATTCAGAGTAAAATCTTTACCACAAAGATATACCCCCTTTTCCCTGCAAGAGTTACGATAGCAGGACATTTTATTGGCACAGATCTCTCATTTCAGTTTATTGTTCGATTGCTGGTTTATGGGTTAGTGAAATCTCTTCAATGATCAGCAAAGGACCTGTATATGTCCATCTGTGCCAAAAATCTTGGCTATTATCTTGCTTCTTCCAGGTGGAGTGCATTTATTGGTTTCTCTCATATATTAGCCAATATTATAATTATGGGCATTTCCTGTCGGTCCTTCTCTTAATAAAATCCTTTTTTGCCACTTAACAAAAACTAATTGTCATTATGGGAGTGAACAGATTTCTTTGGCGAGACACAGACATTTGCCTTCAGATCAAAGTTCCTCTTTTGCTTGTTTCTCAAGAATGCCTTTGCTATGGAAACTGATCTTATGCAGGAAGAACCTGATAGGGCAGCCATGATATTCAATAGAGAGGTCTTCTTGCTGGGGTGCCCCGTTTCCTTCGGATGAGCCTTTAAAAGCAGCCCCATTGGCAAGGAGAGCGTTAGGCTCCACAGCAGTTGTGGTATTGATATTTGTAGAAGGAATGTTAGGCACGGCAGAAGTTTTGGTATTGGTATTGGTATTTGCAGAAGAATGTTAGGCACCACAGAAGAAGTGGTATTGTTATTTGTAGAAATGTCAGGCACAACACAAGTGGTATTGGTATTTGTAGAAAGAATGCTAGGCACCAAAGAAGTTGTGGTATTGGTATTTGTAGAACATTGGTTTGCTTTTTCTAGCACATGTTAATACTTTGGATCTCCGAGGAGAAGAACGGTGACTTGTTTTCAGTGTAACGCCTTGTCAAGTAGGTAGGTAAACTTGTTTAGGCAACATGATTCAGAAAATATGAATCCTAAGCACCATCGAATCTCTTCAACTTTGTGGACCTGCGAACCTCCAACATGCCACACTCTCTTTGGCGTATTTTATGGTGTGAAAGACTTTGTATAGGAAGGAATGGATGGGCTCCGTTTAAACTGCTAATTCATGCGTTCCCAGGATAGCAAATGATATTGACATGCCATCATTCACCTTTAATCACATCGTTAATGTAGGTGGGATCAGCACACTAGAGTGTGAGAGAGAGATTGATTAGACCTACAACTCCCATTTTGATGAATCCTATCATTTAATCGTGCCTCGACGACTATTGAGTGCTCCTGTCGTGATAGACACTCTCTCTCTCTCTCTCTCTCTCTCTCTCTCTCTCTCTCTCTCTCTCTCTCCCCATGATAATCTCCATGTGCTCAAGGCATCAATATGTGACCGTTTGACAGACTCTCGGCATGATATTTCATGAGAAAGTCAACAGTCATTATTTTTGAGAAGTCTAGGCTTTCTTGGGCTGTATGGAGGATTTCGATTGGATTTGGTCAGAGGAGTCTTCTGTGTTTGGCTAAGATGAATTAAGTAAAGAGACAAATCTTATTTTCTCATCATGTGTTATAATTACAGCCACAATCCTTGACTGAATTTTCGGCATTGGAGCCGCAGGCTGTATGATTTTGGTCCAAACATTTCATACATGCAAATTTTGGTAATACCAAAATATCTTTTCTTCCCACTGGATCAGCCATTATGTAAGCATTTGATGCTGTAGAACTCAGCAGCGTGTTCTTCCTGGCATGCTGACATTGTGAAAACATCTGGGGATTACTTCAGTTGTCTGCTCATCTTCGTTGAACATATTATTACGTACTTTCCACTCAATAGATGCTGCCAGACATATGTAGTACGATGTGCATCATGCCAATCGTCAAGATATGAGATTTGCAAGCATTAATGAGATTAATGAAGAAAACCAGAATGCTATTTCCTGTTTGATCGTTTTTCCATAGATCCCCATAGAAAAAAACTACCAATTTCATTATAATTTTGACATACAATAGTTCTGTTTATTACTAGCGGTAAGAAACTGTTTCGACATCATTTCTCTGAAACTCTTAGCATGTTCTAAAACAGATTCAATTTTCTTTCTTCTCAATTCATTTCTTTCTTCCTTTGTATCCTTATCTTTTTCCTTTTCAATCGTTTGCTCTCCAATGTTGGTTTTGCATGTATAGACTGGAGAAATGAAGGCAAGGTTTATTTTAAAAATCCGGTGGTCTGTATTTCATAATGGCCCATTCTGGAAACCTTGGAAGTTCTTCTCATCAGAAATTACGTCCTGTGAGACGCTCATGGAGGGAACCTTTTCGATATTAGGAAGGTGGTTAAAAGTTGAAGGGGACAAGGATGCTTTATGATTAAAATAGTTCAAATTACTAATGAACTTTGTAGAATGCTAATATTCTTGCATCTGATCAGACACCTTTAGCTGATCTTATTTAATAGCTTGCTCCAATAAGAGGTTTACAGCTTGTTGATAATCATTTGTCGGGAAGACTAAAGTTTTCTCAATGGGAATCTACAATTTTTTTTTTTAATCTAATAAGCGACATTTCAGGGCCTAAGTCCTTGAAAAATCAAGTCAATGATGTAATGTGTGATGAAAGGTGACTATCATTCCCCACTACAAGCAAAAGGAGGATGTAATTATTCAAGGGGAGGAGGGGACAAATGAGTATTTCAACCAGACAAGGCTTGATAATTGATGGGTTAAAGGGCTTAAAAACCTTCTTCAAGTGTTGTGTTTCTTCCTGCTAAAGTCAATTGCCATCATAATTTGGGCCTCCCATTATCCCCTTTTAACTTCCCATCAAGCAAAAGTTGATCCCCCTTCATCACTTCTTCCCGCAGCAGGATCCCCTGCACAAGGGGGGCAAAAACCAAATGGCTATGGGGTTTGGGCCCTGTACGGCACATCTCACTCATGTCACCACTTTCATCTTCATGTTTTCTTCCCCATGCAACCTTTTCCCTTTTTTTTCACAGGCTTAAACTGTTTTCTCTGTGGTTTAAGGTCAAAATGCAGAAACCCGTGTGAGCATGATTCGAATTGCAATCGAGTCTTCTCCTGCTGTAGCCAATGCAATGCAGGTCATTTCATTTCTTTGGTGCCCCATTAATCAATCAATCTCCATTTGCACGGCCAAGATGACAAGTGCAGCTCAAAAGTCCAATCTCTTTATCAGCACAGCACATCCGTTGTGCTTTCTTGTCAATTAGTTGTCTGTGCCAAGGCCCCAGACTAGTTGGGGGGGACAAAAGATGGTTAAGGATAGTGAAGTAAGCCAGCTGTTATTCAAAGACAGTTTTATCATGGCACATGATATTTTCAAACAACCATTTGATTAGGATCTTCAAAATCCTTATCCTCCCTGAATTTCACCCACAAATATCCCATCAAACGCCCTGTCCAAGGCATCTTTCAGAGGAAGTTTTCTCCTTCTAATCCTCCTATTTTAGCCCCCACAAAATTTGGGTTCTTCTTTTTTCTTCCTTCCAATGAGAAAGATATCATGTGATTAAACAACTTTCGATAAACAACAATTCATTTTTTTTCTTGTTAAATAAAAGTAGTGGCTGTAATCCTTTGGGATTATGGATTTCAATCTCAGACATCCCATCATCTTCCTTGTATGATATCCTATTGTCACGGACTGTTCTGTCCCAACTTACTTGACTATTATGGGTGGTTAATTTCTGTCTCCCGTGCAGTTGATGCCACGTAAAACAGCGTGCGAGGCCAATGGTTCTGAAGAACAGTAGGTAATTTTCAATGATGTTGAAGTTTGTGTTAGAGATCTTCTGAAATTTTCTACAGTTTAATTAGTTATTAATAACAAGTGCAAAAATTATATACTAGCAAGTATTGGAGACCATTTGGTTGCAAGTGCAACGCTGCTTGTTAAGGACGAGTTTGGATACTTGTCAAAGGGTTAAAAAAGTGGAATTTGAAAAAAAAAACCAGGAAATAACGTAGTGATTTCAAACATAAATTGAGTAAAGGCAAAATAAATAGAGTTAATGATCAATAAATGTATAATTGATGTTTACAAATATAGATAATAATAATAAAAATAAAAAGTATACATGTACATATCCAGTAAATATCATATTAATTTTTTATATTGAAAATGGTTGAGAGGATCCTGGCCTAAATTTGTCAGCTAGAAAGAGAAGTGATTCCTTTGCATGGTATCTGTTAATTCATGCTAGTTTTCTAACATTTGTTCCAGCAAGCTTTTTTTTTTTTTCCTTCTAAAAATAAACTAAAATTCATGCAACATTAGTCTGATGTTTATTTTTTCATCTGAGATAGCCAAGCTTGGATGGTTAGCCCAAACCAAACAACCAACTACAGTATCGACCAATGTTATTAGAATGAGCTGGTCTCTAAATTGTTTGCTTGACCAGTTTAGTTGAATCAGAATGAACTATTAAAACTATTTTTAAAAGAACATCTAAAATCTAAAATCTAAAAAAAATTCTAAAAAAAGCTATAAACAGCAACTAATCCAAACATTATTTCAATTAACCGAATGAAGAGTTTGGTAATCCTTTTACTCATTTAATCAAACACTGAACTTTTTAGCTTTGAATGATCATTACTTGATATCTTGACATATTGAAATGAACATTATAATAAAGAGAAATATTCATGTAGATAGATTTTCATCGCTACTGCAGTGAAAATGCTTTGGTTGGGGCTTAGGAAGATGTATTTATAAAATCTAATCTTTCATTGTACATTCCCCACCTGTAGAGCCAAGATTTAAAAATAATCTCAATTAGAGACTTAGATATTGCAAAATTTTATTTATTTGAGAGTGAATATACATCTGCCTAAATTTCTCCTGTTTGCGACATGATTGCTAGTAACAATGAGTTTTTTTTTTTTTTGAAAAAACTTCAAAAAAATAATAATGCATGATTTTGAGAAATCTAAAACATAGATATTAATCTAAATATATAGATCCTTTATATAATACTTTATTAATTTAATTTATCCTTTTATTTTATAAATAATATTAAAATTAAAAAGACTACTAGGACTAAATTGGATTAGTCAACTGAACGGTTCACGATGGAACTAGTTTGGTTTGGTTCTGCATAAAAGGCCTTTACATTGCCTTGGGCGCATTTTATTTAGGGTATCTTAATTTGGGTAGTCTTAAAAGATATAGAATGAAAGTTTTAAAAAATAAAATAAAAGAAGTTTAGGGCAACCACAATAAAGTGAAATAGGCAATAACTTGAATAAAGATAAAGTTATGTCATTCAAAAATAAACAAAGATAAAATAGATAATTTTTTTAACAAAAAAGATAAACAATGATAATTCAAAATACAAGTAATAGTGAGAAAAATATAGTTATTAAAGACAAAAAAAATGTCACATTTAAAAAAAATAAAATTTACACCCTTTATCTTTTACATAGTCATGATAATATTATCAAGTCATGATAATATTCATTTTCACAAGCTAAACTTTAGAAAGGACAACACATGACTCTTGAGGGGCAAAATGTGTAATGATAACAAGCATAAATGTGAATTGCTGCCATGCCTTCAATTCTGGCAATTCAGCCAAATACGGGAAGAAGGGGGTTGACAGCTTGATTGCATTCCAAGTAAGGCCCTTTGGGTGGGCCATACCATGCAGCTGCCAAATCTGATAAAAATGCTCCATTTGAGACGACATTTCCTTGGATTCTCTACCATGCTGTGATGGACCACTCAATACAAAATCAGTAAGTAACCCAAATCCACTTCTACGTATTTGTAGGATGATCCAATCACCCATTGATTATTGGAATCCTATGGATGAGAACTCCAATCATACCCTTTAAAAATGCTCTAGAGTTAGAATCGTCTGTCCTTAATTATCTAATAAAATGATCACAGCCGTTTATCTCTAGAGTGTCCCCAATCCAGATTAGTTGTTGCCCCCAAATACTACATAAACATTTAAAAAAAAAAAAAAAAACTTTCTCCTCATTGCTGCCGATTCCCTATCCCCGCTTCGAAGAATTGTTATTTTCCTTCATTTTTGATTTGTTGGTGTTTATTTGTTTGTTTAAAAAAGTAAGAAGAATTTATTGAAAATAAATATAATAAGAAAAAAGTAGAGCTTTTATAGCAATAATAATGTCATATTAGCATTAGAGGTACGTAGAAAAGAGTGTATTGTTAATGCACTTGCATTATTAATACATTAAAAAACCATTATTTTGTGAAAATAATTCATGTATGCGGTAATGGTTGAATTGGTATAAGTGAAAAATGATTTACCATAGACATTTACATACAAATGATTGATGCGTATGTTAAATTCCATTCATTCACTACATTTAACATAGTTTATTTGATCAGGATTCAAAAGAAGTCTAAATTGAAGGCTTAAGTGACCTACATAATTCATTTTATTTAGGAGTAAATATGACTCATAAAAATTCTATTTTCTATTTTTGTTTGTTTCTTGCCTAAATATTCAATTGAGATAATTTTTAAAATTTGAGCTAAATAAGTAAGACTAATTATGATGGGGCTATACATTTCTTCAACTTTTATTTTCTTTTTTTTATTTTTGAACTAATCAATAAAAATAGCATAAAGGTTTCTTTTTTGTCATTTTCTTTTATTTGATATAAAATTTAAATGCATTTAACTATATATGACAATCCTAACTTTTATATTATAACTTCTATTTTCATTTTTAAAAAAACTATTTTATATTTATTTTACGACTAATGTGACCCCTATAATATAAACATTATTATTTTTTCTTGTCCACACAATCTTTTATAATTTTTATATATTTGACTTTTATATTTCCCTTTGCATCTGTTTTTCATCTCCCCTACCTCAACAGGACATGCGCGCAGTGTAATCTCGGCAATTAGATTGCAACCAGCTGTACCACCAGCTGTACCATTAATGGCCACGTGTGCAGCGGCCGATCTGCGGACAGCGATGGCCCCTACCGTACACCGTCGGACACCTCGCACCGACATGACCCCGCCCACGTGTGCAGATGCCAAACGTGTGGCCCTCTTCCGTCCGAAGACGGAGGTGGGCCCCACAGCAGACGACAGCGCCAGTGGCGAGGAATCGGACAGCAGCCCGTGGATCTTGCGGTCCGACGTGGCGGCGCACGGACGGAGAGGGAGGGTGGGGGTCGGATTCGCGGTGCGCTTGAAACTTCCTGCTGGCGGCGTCCGACGGGTAGTGAGACACAAGTGCCGCGACACACGTGCTGAGTTGGGCCGCGTTTGGAAATGGGGAGGGCCGTCGGCAATGATTGAACTGTTAGAGGTCAGCTGGTGGGCCCTACCTCCAGCTCAGCGCACTTAATGCTGCGCCGCGCTGAATGGTTTCCGGGGTTCCTCGCAGGCCAATCGCCCCATGCATTCACAAAGCTTCGGGCAACCTTAGATCACCCTCTTGAGTCTTGAGATTCTACTTTTTTATAGATGCCTTCTTAACATTTTTAATTAAAATGTTATATAAACCCATAAGATAGACTTATCTAATGACAAAGAATGCCTTATACTAATGTATAATAATTAACATTTATTTATTTTAGTAAGATCGTAAACACGATTTGAACCATTCATTTGATTTAATTGCCATGCTATATTGTTTGTTAAAAATAATATTTGAATAAGATGCTTCTAAGGCTAAATAAGTAAAAATATTAAAATTATATATATATCAGTATCTAATTCAACAAAATTATCTTCTATTTATTATATATAAATATTGAATTATAATGTTATTTTAAATTTAGTTGATATATTATAAGATATAAAGATTATTTAGTCTTAATGTTGATTTTAGAATCTTACAAATGAATTAAATCTTGATAATGACTTGACGGATCTCTAAACATTAACTTTTTTAAAAAATTTCTGAATAGAGTGTGATATTATCATTAAAATAAAAAATTCATCTTAAGAGGGTGCATGAAATTCTAAGTAAACTTTTTGGAAGATATTTATAAAAATTGAAATCTTAGGGTGGATACATAATTCTTCTATTTTTTATGCTTGTAATTTAGATTAATTGTTACGGTTTAAAATGCACATGTGAAAAACTTAGAGGA
Organism: Pouteria campechiana; assembly: GCA_036873735.1. Classification (NCBI taxonomy): domain Eukaryota; kingdom Viridiplantae; phylum Streptophyta; class Magnoliopsida; order Ericales; family Sapotaceae; genus Pouteria; species Pouteria campechiana. The sequence goes on from JAYJMB010000377.1 coordinate 15,651, forward strand.
TCTTATTTGCAAAAATCCCTAGCAAATAATTATTTTAATTTGGTTAAATAAACTAGTCACGTTCGATATCACCGCTATTAAGGTTCATTTATTAGCTTAACCCTAGATTATCTTTAGTGATGGCCCTCTCTTTCTACTTCGGGCAGCAAATCCAGTCGCACAAAGATGATGTAGCAAAACTTTATAATTTCTCTTCTCACTGCTATTTTCTAATGAAAATTCTCTTTGTTTAAAACTCAAAATGGAAGTTTAAATCCCAAAGAAGAAGGTGAAATAAAATGCACGAATCTAATAATATTTTACATAGTTTCATACTATTATTTTGGAAACATAAAACTAAATTATGTCCTGTACATTTATATAATATATGGTGGTAAATAAGACTGATTAAGTGTCCCAGGGGATGGAACACTTATCAGTCACAGCAAAAGATCTATATGCATTGACACGAAAATCAGATATATATATATATATATATATAATTTAAGATATTCGTATCAGCCTTAGCTAGATGCAGCTAAAAAGCGATAGCAAAGATCCCTATCTGTACAATGGAGTAGTCACTGTGAAAAGGATACAACGAAAGCTAGCTAAGTACACTAATTGGAAAACGAACAAAAACCATTTTAGTCCCATTCAATGCAAATTATTATGCGAAGATCTTGAACAGCTGTAAGTTAAAGACAGAAAATGTAAAAGAGAAATACATATAAAAAAACTAGAATTCGATTTTAAGCAAGTAGGAAGTAATAGTCAAAAAGTAGATTAAGATAAAATATAGCTAATAATGAAAAATTTTAAATTTACTTAAGGTAGATAAATGTCACATATGAGGAAAAAGAAATGCTTTTACATGTTATAGCTTTGATACAGCCTATCCAAACACATCCGAATGTAGACTTAGGTCATATGCTTGATTATATTAAACTATATAATACGTTGCACTTGGATGATAATCATCATGCCCAGCAGATGTGACAAGCTGCATGTGTCTAATTCATGGAACCCAAAACTTATTTAATGAAAGAAACTTATTGTTATTTTATTTCTATGTTTTTTTTTTGACAATTAAATATCTGAGAGATCTTCTTGAACGTGTAAAGGAATTTGGAGCCATAAACTGGCCAAAAAAAGACTTGGAAACGGTGGTCAAGATGGGTTGCCTGACTCTTCAGGCATGTGATGGGATGGAATTATTGTGTCCTTTGCTCCGCTCTCTCGTGTATTCTGCATTCTGGCAAACGTACCTTGACAAGGAGCTTGACATAACCTATGTGGGCGAAGGGGAACCTTTTTCCCTTGCTTCAATGCTCGTGTAGGACCCATCGCAGAAAAGCCATCTTGGGTGACCCTTGAAAGCTACAGGACGATGGCCTATATCATTGGGGTGTCTAAGTCAGTGTTTCTATCCTATCCATCCCTGGCTTCAAGTTATGCTTCCCCAGCTTGTACTAGATGGTAGTGATCCATCCACAGACATGAAAGAGATTACAGTCCCACTGAAGATGAAAGATGTATGGCAATGATCTTTCATCTCATGTGGGAATTGGAAAGAAAAAAAAGGGTGGCAAATAGGAGACAAAAACAAAATTCTAAAGCAGTAAAGAAAACAAAAAAAACGATATGATAAAGGGGCCGGATCTTATGAGACCGGTCTCAAAACCTAATTTTTTATTTTTTTATTTTCTTATAAACTTTTAAATCAACATGTAGTCCACTTATAAAAAAGTTTTACCATTTTTAAGGTTTTATAAATATTTATTTCTGATTATTGAAGTTTAGGGATATTTTTGGAATTTTAAAATGGTGAATAGTATCCTTAATTTGAAAAATTAAAATAAAATATTTATAAAACTCTAAAAATGATAAAACCTTTTTTATATGTTGATTTAAAAGTTTATAAAAAAATAAAAAATAAATTTTTGAGACCGGTCTCACAAATGTTGCTGTGAGATCGATTTCATAAGATATGACCCTTGATAAAATAGATAAGCTTTTTCAACTAAATAAAATAAAATTAATGATGAAAAATGCAAAGTAACAGTAACAACAAGTAGGATTGTAAAATAGTTACATGAATTAAAAGGGGTGAAGAAAATAAGAAGAGAGATACATATTTTCCCACAGACACACCCTTAATCAGTTTTCTTGGGTTGGGGCCACCACCAATATCAAGCAGCCCTCCAAGATCAGCAGCCTGTTTTTGGCAACAACGTCGTTCGATCCCTGAGCAGATCACGAAATGATTGGGAGGTGGGCCCGACATGCGTGTGAATCAAAACTGATGAGACCCATGTGATGGTGGGCCCCTGTTTTCCCTCACTCCATCTGTCCAATATGGGAGATAAGCTGTGGGGCAGGCCAAGATCTGGTGATATGCACGTAGGAACATTCAACGTGAGTTCGGGCATGACCCAATCACCCCAATCTCTCTCTCTCTCTCTCT
>JAYJMB010000378.1:0-14603 GCA_036873735.1 Pouteria campechiana
TATATATATACATCCTTATGCTGTGTTAAACATTTTTTCGTTTCATGGTTTGGTCCTCGCCCTCATATGAACTACTCTGCCATTGTGAATAACATCTAGATCTCTCGTGGTTAAATACTCATTCGCACAGACATGAAGATGACAAGAAATAGAATAGTCTTTTCCTGAGTTTGATTATTCGCCTGAGATATGAAGATGTCAAGAACATATAGTCTTCTACTAGGTTGGGCTCACATTGAGCGATGTCACGCAAATTGAGTCGAAGTTGGAAATGGTTTTTCTTAGGATGGGATCGATAGGATAGATCATAGATGCAATACCTGGGAAGCATTAAAATGATACAAAAGAAGAAGACTGTTGTTATTGTAAGGTGGGGACTGCAAGAGAAAATGGTTAGAAAATGCTTTTGAACTTGGTATATACCTAAGACACCTGTCTATGTCCTCATCATCACAGCATTCATCAAACCTCATATGCATGTGCCACATCGTCAGATGCGCATCAAATCATCAAAACAATTCAAAAAAAATTTTAAAGTTAATTTGCATGTTGCTTTCAGGTACCGCCAGTTACGTGTGCCAAGGAAAGTGTGAGGATTTTCCAGATTGCAATGATTTCTGCCTGAGATTCTATCCCAAAGGTGGATGGTGCGTTCCACCGTTCTACCAGTACTGTTGCTGCCAAGAATGAGTCGCCCTCATGAAATCTCCACCATCCATTCGCTTATTTATGCTTATATAAGAAGCTAGGGCTGCCTTTTCTTGATCTCATATCTTGTTACATGGCATACATAGCGTCTCCTTCATGTTGTTTTTGTCATAAGGAATAAAATTTGGGGTTGGGGTTGGGTTTCTCAGATTATTAACTGATCATCACTGGCGCAATCTAGAATTTAATTCGGTGATTCTACCTGGGTTCATTTATTTTATGGTCTTCTGAAGTATTCAAATGATAAATTTCTTTGAATCTTAGATTTCAAAATCAAATATCTTAATATTAAATATGATTAATGAATTAGCTTTTAAAAATCCATCGTTTTAAACCTGAAATGAAGCATTTGTACCACAACTGCGGTGAAAACATTTCCATCGATCATTTCCCTAAAGAAATATTTAAAAAGTAAAAAAAAAAAAAGGTTTCAATCCCCTCATAAACATGCTACTTTGATAGATTTTCTTTTAAGACCTGAGGTCCAAAACAAGTTCTCGCAAGATCTAAAGGCAGGCTCAATAAAAGAAAAAGTTTCATTTGAAAAGACAACTCCTCAAAAGTTGAATGAGATAAATTACACCTCATCTCAGGAATAAGTTAAATGGTAACTTAATTAATTAATATCCCTTACATAGCCAAGTCATTTACATATGCAAGCATTAGTTGTTTGAGTTATCTCCAAACTGCTCTCTGAAAATCCCATGTAAAGATCCTGTAAGATAGAGAAAACGTCAGAGGGTGCTAGAGGCGGTCCCAACGTGGATACTCCGACACTCAAGTCAGTAAGGGACCTTAGTAAGGGTATAAATAATAGAAAGAGAAAGCTTTTTCTTTAGAGAGTGCATACCTGGTGTATTTATAGTTGATCATAAGGTATAAACAAAATCTGTATGCAAATGGGATGAGGATTCCTACGTAGAAGGGGGATTCTAGAGAAATACGCTTCCCTAGTTTTTTTAGGATTTCCTTTAGGGAACAATTTTGGAGTTTTATGGAACCACATTGTAGTTGGAAGAGACATCATATTAGAATAGAAATTTGATGTGGGTGGTGCTAGATAGAAAATAGATAACCTGTGTTAGAGAACCCTAATACAAGTCCCCTCTCAAGGAGATGTGGTGGAACTTGCCTTCTTATTTGCTTGATCTTCTGTGCATGCTTCAACACTTTTACATGTTTCTATTTGAACAGTGCTTCCGAGAAAAGAAAAGTATGAGAAATGATGCAATGCTCATCTTTCTAGAGTTGTATAGTGGCTTCTTTTTAAATGACTTTCACTCCTGCAAAAGAGATGTGACTTGGAGGTTTCCAAAATATAGATATTCATGATGCAAATCCAAAAGGTGATGATGAGATTATGTAAAAAGTTTTGAGAAATATAATTGAAAAATCTTATTACTTTATCATATTTGTGTTGGTATAAATGCATGGTTTCGATAACAAATAAAATTTGATTAAAGATTATATAGTAATGGTTATTGTCAAGATTTTAATATGTAGAATCAAGTTGAAAGTCTTATAAAAAATGAGTACAGAAAACATATTCCAAGGCATCAAGGCTTGGGTGAGTAAAGAAACAAAAGATGAAGTGCGGTTATAAACAAAGCATGGATGAAAAGATTTCAGCTATTTTTATTCGTTTGTCAAAGTGGAAGATTATATCTGACAGAAGCAAAGCAATGTACATACAACAGACTTCGTCTATCATAAGTAAGTTACAGTTAAGTTAATGGTCATCCATTGAGAACAAACAAAGATAAAGAAGTGAAGATCTTCCAGCAAAGTAGTGAAAGGTTGTATAGTAGAGTAAAGACTCTGTCTATCATAAGTGAGCCAATGATCATTTACTATGAACAGACAAAGTGTAAAAGTGAAGGTCATATAGTAGAGCAAAATGTTCATCTGGTTAAGCAATGTCGTTTGTCTATTCAAGTAAGCTCATCTATTATTAACAACAGATAACCTGATAGATGAAGCTGTGAAGGAAATTTATCTGCACCTCAATACTTAGTCTATCACTTATAACAGACAACCCATCAGATGATGTAATGAAGGAAATCTATCTGCGCTCCAACATTCCATCTGTTACTTACAATAGACAACTCAATAGATGAAGTGCTAAAGAAACAAGTCATCCGTGCCTCTAAAGTTCAATAGACAAACCACAAGAAAAGCACTGGAAAGGATTATTTGTCTACTAGCACTGAAAAGGATAATTCATCTGCATCTGTCTGTTACTTACAATAGACAACCCATCAGATAATGGGATGAAGTGACATCTCCACTATTCGTCTGCTACTTACGAAAGATAAACCAGAAGACAAAAGAACCTTGTCTAATGAACAACTAGATAAATACTTCGTCTGTCATAAGTAAAAGACGAGTAACAGATAAGCCAAATTGTTGGTCCTCGTTTAGCTTTAATAACATCATTTCCATATTGATGGAAGAGTTAGCCACTATAGGAATACCTTAACCAAAGTTTATTAAAAAACTATAAATCATCTTCTCCAAGGTCAATACTATAGGTATTACAACAGATGAGGATTAAGCAAAAGTTAGAGAATTCAAATGTGCTAATTAGAACGGTCTTTCGTCATTAATGGAGCTCACCTACCACCAACGACTGGAATTCAAAGCAGCTATAAATGAAACATCATTGGAGTAGACGGAGGTAACCAAAAAAATTTAAAAAAAATCATTTAAAGATCCTCTTGAGAGCGTTTACTAATCTAAGATAAACCTTTTAATATTCTTCAAGAGTCAAGAGCCTTGCATTTAAACATTTCTCAACTTTCTTTGAAGGCTCATAACTACTTTTTCGGAAGATCATTTACTTCTGCATTCAATTTTCAGAAACCTTCCCCTATGCTTATTGAGAAATACCTTTGCTTCAATTTCTAATATTAATTCTTTGTAGATTCCTTAAGCTAGTAGTTGATATTTATCTCAAGAAGAGTTGTGACTATCTAAGTACAGATAAGATTTATTTATTTATGTCCCCTAGAGCTAAAATCTAGAACAATAGTGGGAGCACTGTGAATATGCCCCCTAGAGCTAGAATCTAAAAGAGTAATAGGAGCATTGTGTTCATGCCCCCTAGAGCTGGAATTTAGAAGAGTGTTAAGAGTACTATTATTTTTTTGCTATTAGGAATAGTAGAACCCAAGACACTAAGCGAAAAGTGTTCTTGGAAGAGAAAAGTAAAGTGTTTACTTGAATCACTATAAAAATCAATGTCTTATTTCATGCATTCGTTGATAGAGTGATTGATTGCTACAGGGACTATTAATCTTAAAGGGGTTAAGTAATAATTTTTTAAGTACCCAATTTACCCATACCCTCTTATTTTTTTACTTAATCTTCAGGATCAACAAGTGGTATCAGAGCAGACTACATAAACACTTGTAGTGATCCAATGGCAAATCCATCATCCTAATTTCAGATATTCACTAAGAGGCAATCATCTACCCGGTTACCCCTATTTGATGGAACTAACTTCACTTACTAGACACTGAGGATGAAGTAATTCATTATAGCTAATGATATAGAGTCTTGGAAGGCTTTTAAAGTTGGAATCACTCTTCCTACTACTGAAGTAGATGCATGAACCAAAGAGGAAGCCACCTCAGTCCAACATGGTGCAAAGACTATGAACTATTTATTTTGTTGACTATCTCATCTGAGTTTGATAGAGTATCCTCTTGCACTATTGCAAAAGGTTTCTGGGATAAATTAGTATCTATATATGAAGGATCCTCACAATTCAAGCAAACTAATGGAAATATATTGATATGAGAACCAGAAAACTTTAAGATAAAGGAAGGAGAAAGGATATCAGAAATGTATGCTCATTTTTCTAAGGTTATAACACTTTGAAAGGTGTGGAAAAAGAAGTCACAAACTTTAAATAGGTGATGAAGACACTAACGTTACTAGAATCATGGAACAAGAAGATTAAAATAAAAAAGAAAGTAAAGGATCTGAACACTCTTTTGGTAGACCATCTTATTAGCTCATTGATTTCACATGAGCTGATCAAAAGTAAAAGGGAGGAGCCAACATTGCCAAAGAGTAGGATTGCTCTAAAAGTGACCAAGGAAAGCAGTAGTGATTCAACATCATAATATGAAGATGATATGGCCATGTTAGTCAAAAACTTTAGAAAGTTTACAAAAAGCAACAAAGGCAACACCTCAAGAAGACAACATAGATAACAGAAGAAAATAACTAAAAGGAAAAAGGATTTCCCCACATGCTATAGATGTGGAGGTATTAGACATATGTCTCTTGAGTGTCCCAATGAAGAAAAAGTTAATATGACAGAAAAAAATACTTCAAGAAGTTTTCAAGAAACCAAGCTAGAAGAATGTACATGAATGACGAAGACCCATCAAGGACAAGCTTGAGTAAGAAAGGTGACAATGAAGTTGAACACCTTGCAAGAATATGCTACATGGCTCAGATAGAAAATGAATTAATAGATCAAATCACCATCAAAGAGCAATGTACAATAGAGCTAGAGACGGAGGTAAATTCTTACTACTCCTATAATTCTAACTCATCAAGTTCAAATAGTACTTATTTCAAATGCAATAAATTTGATGAGTTACAATAGTCATATAACTTTCTCTTTATTGAGTTTGAATCACTTGGTCAGAAACTTACTTAAAAGAAAAGACACTTTGATGCAACTGTCAAAGTAAATTCTATACTGGTAGAAAAAAGCTATCCCTACAAAAGAAGGTTGAAAATCTAAAGAAAGAGATAAACATATTAAATAGTATGTTGAGTAAATTCTCCAATCCAGGAGAATCTATGACCAAGTTCATGAGAATGATTGGTCAAACTAGCAAAAAAGGGACTTGGTTGTGAATAGTTAGATGATGAAAACTCATAAAAATTTACTAGATGGTCAAAGGGAGTGAACCTCATAGAAGAAAGGGAAAATTGTTCAAACATTAGAAGATTCATGGGTTATCCCTGTGTAAAGAAACCAGTGGAATATAATGCACTTAGTACAAATTCAAATACTTGCTACTTTTAAAACAAAATTAGACATAAAGCATATGATTACTATGCCAAAACGATACAAGCAAAAAGTGTAAAGATGACATAAAAATGTAAGAAATATGCATAAACTTCTACTACACACAATTCCACTAACACCATTACCAAAAAGGTAAGAAGAAAACTTGCTTTGAATGTATCTAAGTCTCAAATCAACGTCTGGTAATGCACGGTTCATGGATAGTGGTTGCTTGAGACATATGGCTAGGAACAAGAAATTATTCAAAGAATTGAAACGAATGAATGGAGGAACAATTGCATTTGACAATAATGATAAAGGCCTTATCAAAAGAATAGGTAAATTTTATGGTTTATTCAATGCATACATAGAGGATGTATTATATGTAGAATGACTTAAGCATAATTTGCTAAGCATTGTCAATTATGTGACCAGGGTCACAAAGTTGTATTTGAACTATCTATATGTAATGTATTCAGTATAAACAATGATCTACTGTTCAACAAAAAAATGCATGAAAATATTTATCTAGTACAACTATATTATATTGTTGAAAAATGCCTAATTGCAGTCAAAGATGATCCATGGGTATGACATAAAAGGATGAGACATATCAATATGTCAAATATCAGATCTTTGTGGAAAAAGGATCTTGTGATTTGTCTACCAAAATTAAACTATGATAAAAATCAAATATGCAAATTCTATCAATTGCCAAAATAGACCAAAGTATCCTTCCATCCTAAAAATGAAGTATCTGCATCCAAACCCCTAGAACTATTACATATGGATCTATTTGGACCATTACACATTATCACCCTTGGAGGAAAAAGATATATATATATATATGTAATAGTGGATGACTACTCTAGATTTACATATGTGATTCTCTTAACTAGCAAAGAATCAATGTTTTATATATTTTCAAAGCTAGTTTAAAATAAGTAACAAATGTCAATTGTATCCATCCATAGTGATTATGGTGGTGAATTTGAGAACAGAAAATTTATTAATTTTTGTGACGAAAAAGGAATTCACCATAGTTTCTCATCCCCTAGAACTCCTCAACAAAATGGAGTTGTAAAAAGAAAGAATTAGAAAATTTAGGAAATAGCAAGAATCATGTTGAATGAAAGTAAATTATCCAAAAGATTTTAGAGAGAAGCAATTAATATAGCTTACAACATGCTAAATGAGTTACTATAAGAGCAATCTTAAAGAAAACCCCATATAAGTTTTGGAAATGAAGGAAACCAAACATCTCATATTTTCATTCCTTTGGATGCTCATGCTATGTGCTGAACAATATGAAAGATAATCTTGGAAAGTTTAATCTAAAAAGCGATAAAGCTATCTTCCTTGGTTACTTCTCTAATAGTAGAGCATTTAGAGTTTATATTAAGAAAACAAAGGTTGTAGAAGAATCTATTCACGTTAAATTTGATGAAATACATGTAACTCTGAGAAAGGAGTGTGATAGTGATGCAGATAAAGCTGCAAAAAATATGAAAAAGCTCAAATTGAAGGATCAAGAAGATGACACAAACTATGAAGACTTGCAAAGTTCAGAAAATGAAGAGGGGGTAAGTACAGGTAATGTTTCTTATCAACCTCTTACTAATTTGAGATTTATTAGTGTTTTCCTAGAAAATAAATAATATGTAATGTCTATGACAGTGTCAAAATAAGAAGTTCTATGCAAAATATCTATGGTCATAATGCATTATCTCTACAATTGAACCAACTAGCATTGGTCAAGCTTTAAATGATGAAAATTGAATTATAGTAATGCAAGAGGAGCTTAAATAGTTTGAAAGGAAAAAAGTATAGGAATTAGTTCCAAAATCAGAGAATGTTAATGTAATTGGAACTAAACGGGTATTCAGAAATAAACTAGATGAGAGTGGGTTAGTTGTAAGAAACAAGGCACAATTAGTTGCTAAGGGGTACTCCTGAGAAGAAGAAATTGACTTTGAAGAATCATATACTCTTGTAGCAAGATTAGAAGCCATTAGAATTCTACTCGCTTTTGCATCCTATAAGAACTTTAAGTTATGTAGAAGAATGTAAAGAGTGCATTTCTAAATGTATATTTAAGTGAAGAAGTGTATGTAGAATAACCCCTTAGTTTTGAAAATAATGACCAACCTGATCATGTCTATAAGCTTACCAAAGCATTATATAGTTTGAGACAAGCTCCAAGAGCTTGTTATGAAAGGTTGAGCAAATTTTTAAGTAATCATAATTTCAAAAGAGGAAAGGTTGATACTACCTTGTTTACTAAAAATATTAACAATGATATCTTGATAGTTTAAATTTATGTGAATGACATTATATTTGGAGCTACTAAGGAAAAATTCTGTCAAGATTTTTGAAAGATCATATAGGTTGAATTTGAAATGAGTATGATGGGAGAATTTAACTACTTTCTTGGATTGCAAATCAAGCAAATAGATGATGGAAAATACATTTGTCAATCCAAATATACTAGAGAGATGCTGAAGAAGTTCAAAATGGAAGAAATTAAGGCAACAAGCACTGCAATGAGCACATTAATAAGGTTGGACAAAGACGAAAAGGGTAAACTTATAGATCAAAAATAACATAGAAGTAGGATTAGATCTCTTCTTTATCTTATTGCAACTAGACCAGATATTCTCTTTAGTGTATGCCTGTGTGCTAGATTTTAGTCAATTCTTAGAGAATCTCATCTTATTATAGTGAAATAAATGTTTAAGTATCTAGGACTCTATTATCCCAAGGGAATTAGTTTTGAACTCATTGGATATTTAGATGCTGACTTTGGAGGATACAAAGTTAATAGAAGAAGTACTAGTAGAACTTGTCAATTCCTAAGAAATAGTCTATTATCATTGTTCTCTAGAAAACAAAATAGTGTTGCTCTCTCTATAGCAGAGACTGAATATATAATAGCTAGAAGTTATTGCGCTCAATTGCTATAAATGAAATAATAACTTCTTGATTATGTACTAAGCTATAGAGACGTACCCATCAAATGTGACAATCTAGTACCATATCTTGACAAAGAACCTTGTTCTACATTCGAGAACCAAGCATATAGAAATTATGCATCACTTTATTAAAGATCATGTAGAAAATTATGATATATGTCTAGAATATATGCCCTTGTAGACATTTTTACTAAGCCACTGCCATTAGACTCCTTCTACAACATTAGAGGAGAATTAGGCATGACTAATGTAATGATCTAAAAATGAAATCTTTAATGTTTTTGTGCTTGAAATTGCAATGTTGAATATGCTCTCATGAAACTAGACTTTGTCTTAGATGAAGTAAGTTACCTCTATAAAGTGCCCTACTATCACTTCATCTGAATTTTGATTTTTGAGGTTGAATACACCTCATTTTCTTACTAGAATTAACTTACAACTATAGGTATCACATTTGACTATATTTTTAGCATGAGTTATTCTTTTTTCCCAAAAAGATCATATCAACTATCTCATATAGCTCCCCACATTCAATCTATTTTAACCCTTGAATCATAATCTTTCTCTACACCACAAAGATGAAACTCATCAGAGAAGAATACTGCAAAAGTAATCATAGTGAGAAGACAAGTGCATGGTGGGGCAAAAGAGTCAACCATTGCTTCTTTAGTTGCTTCCTTGGAGGGATTATAATGCCTCTATTTATACTTATCTTGCTGGCTTTGCAAACTTTCATCTTCAATCTCATCATGGCAAATAGCCCTGATTTGTATATTACCATCATCTTAGGCGTTTGAAGAGGAGGGGAATGGAACAAACAAATATATCACATCCATCTCCAACCCCTCATCTTCCCATCCACCATTCAAAACTTTGGTTTCTCACACTTGAAGAAACCTCTCCAAGTTTTGGGTGCACATCCCCCTAATATGTGGACACCCCTCCCTTAGGGTTTGCAACAATTTATCACTCCATTTTCTCAAACTTAGAATGTTTGTATCTACATATATTTGCTTGTACTGAAATAAAATGATACAACATCTTTGTTTGTTTATCTCTTTATGTTTGGCCTATACTTACTGGGAGTAGATATTTCTTTTTGCTTATGACAAAAATGAGGAGAAAGACTATGCAAATTATCTCAAGAAGGAAATATAAACATGCATAATCTTTAAATAATTAGGGGGAGAATACATTTTAAATAGTCAGGGGCAAGACAAGGGAAATATCAAAAGACGACAACTTGAGTAATGATTAAACTTGTCACATTTTTAGACTACATACATTCAAGGGGAGATTATCTTTTTTGAGATATTTTTTAATCAAATTTTATCATCGTCAAAAAGGGGGAGAATGTTGGTATAAATGCATGGTTTTGATGACAAACAAAACTTGATTAAAGATTATGTATTAATGGTTGTTGCCAATATTTTAGTATGTAGAATCAAGTTACAGTTCTTACAAAAAATGATTACAAAAAACATATTTCAAAGCATCAAGGCTTGGGCGAGTAAAGAAGCAAAAGATGAAGTGCCATTATAGACAAAGCACGAATGAAAACATTTCAGTTGTTTCCATCTGTCTATCAAAATGGAAGATTATATCTGAAGGATGTAAAGCAATATGCATACAATAGATTTTGTCTATTATAATCAAGCTATAATTAAGCGAACGGTCATCTATTGAGAATAGACAAAGGCAAAGAAGTGAAGATCTTCCAGCAAAGCAGCAAAAGATTATATGGCAGAGCAAAGACTTCATCTATCATAAGTGAGCCTATGATCTTTTATTATGAACAGACAAAGCGAAGAAGTGAAGGTCGTATGATAGAGCAAAAGTTCATCTGGTAGAGCAATAATGTTTGTATGTTCAAATAAGCTCATATATTATCTATAACAGATAACTCAATGGATGAAGCCGTTAAAAAAATTTGTCTACGCCTCAATGCTTAGTCTGTCACTTATAATAAACAACCCATTAGAAGAAGCAAGAAGGAAATCCATCTGTGCTCCAACATTTTGTCAATTACTTACAATAGATAGCTCAACAGATGAAGTGTGAAAGAAACAAGTCATCCGTGCCTCTACAGTTCAACAGAAAAACCACAAGATAAAGCACTAGAAAGGATGATTTGTTTGCTAGCACTAGAAAGGATAATTCATTTGCATTTGTCTATTACTTATAATAGACAATCCATCAGTCAATGTGATGAAACGACATCTCAATGCTTTTTCTGCTACTTACGAAAGATAAACTAGAAGATGATGTAACCTTATCTGATAAATAGCTTGACAGATACTTTGTTTATCATAAGTAAAAGACAAGCAATGGACAAGCTAAATTGTTTGTCTTTGTTTAGCATTAATAATGTCCTTTATATATTGATGAAAGATTCAGTCATTATAGCAATACCTCGACCAAAGTTTATTAAAAAACTATAAATCATCTTCTCCAAGGTCAATGCTATAGGCATTTCAACAGATGAGGATTAAGTAGAAGTCAGAGAATTCAAATACGCTAATTAGAATGGTCTTCTATCATTAATGAAGCTCGCTTACCACCAACAACTAGAATTCAAAGCAGCTATAAATGAAGCATCATTGGAGTAGGAGGAAGTAACCAAATATCAAGAAAATCATTCAAAAATCCTCTTGAGAGCATTTATTGATCTAAGCTAAATCTTTTACTATTCTTCAAGAGTCAAGAGCTTTGCATTCAAACCTTTCTCAACTTTCTTTCAAGGCTCACAACCACCTTTTGGTAAGGTCATTTACTTCTGCATTCAATTTTTGGAAATCATTCAAAAATCCTCTTGAGAGCATTTATTGATCTAAGCTAAATTTTCTACTATTCTTCAAGAGTCAAGAGCTTTGCATTCCAACCTTTCTCCACTTTCTTTGAAGGCTCATAACCACCTTTTGGTAAGGTCATTTACTTCTGTATTCAATTTTTGGAAACCTTCTCTTGTGTTTACTAAGAAATACCTATGCTTTAACTTTTGATATTCATTCTTTGTAAATTCCTTAAGCTAGTAGTTGAGACAAGTCTAAGAGTTGTGACTATCTGAGTGCAAATAAAATCTATTTATTTACACCCTCTAGAGCTAAAATCTAGAAGAGTGGTGGAAGCACTGTGAATACACCCCATAGAGCTAGAATCTAGAAGAGTGCTGACAGCATTGTGTTCATGCATCCTAGAGCTGGAATATAGAAGAGTGTTGAGAACAATTTCTGCTATTGGGAATAGTGGAACTCATGACAATATGAGAAAAGTATTCTTGAAAGAGTAGAGTAAAGTGTTTACTCGAACTACTATAAAAATAATTGTCTTATTTTGTGCATTCATTGATTGAGTGATTGATTGCTAGAGGGACGATTAATCCTAAAGGAGTTGAGCAATAATTTTTTAAGTACCCAATTTACCTCTCCCCTCTTGGGTTTTCGCCTAATCTTCAAGACCAAGAATTTGTGCTTACTTTATTACCTACCCTTAAGCTCCTTTAAGACAAGATGTCAATGACTCAGTTTAGTATGCCCGTTGACTCCATAGAGCCGAATATTCAATGACTCAGTTGAGTGTGCCCTTCGGCTCCATACAACCAATCATTCTTATAAATGACTTGTGAGGTCAACATCTCAGGTTCCTGCAAGGAAAAATTACAATGGCTTTGTAGAGCTAGATATTTGATGACTTCGTAAAGTGTGGCCTTTGGCTTCATAGAGCCAGTATTCGACGACTCCATAGAGTGCACCATTTGGCTCCATACAGTGCAGCCTTTGACTCTGTAAACCTAGTATTTGATGACTTTGAATAGTACATCCTTTGGCTCCAAAGATCCAAAACTTGATGAATTTGAATAGTATGTCCTTCAACTCTAGAGAGCTAGAACTTGACAACTTTGAATAGTTCATTCTTTGGCTCTGAAGAGGCAAAATTTTACGACTTTGAATAGTTTATCCTTTGACTCTAAAGAGCCAAAACTTGATGACTCTAGAGAGTGGATAACATCTTTGTGTCCTGCTTCAAATTCTTTTAGAAAGAGTAATAATAGAACATGATAATTTAGTGAAAAGACTAATATTTAATTGATGCATGGCGAGTTAGGGATATTTCTTCCATTGACTTTGAAGTTGACAAGCCTTACTATTTAGGGCCTTGTTGTTGATCCTGTTGAAGATAGGTAGCTGAAACATTGCATATCATTGTATTTAATCTAGTTATGTGTGATCTAAAATTTCTAATGAAAGCTATATACTGAACTTTTCAATATCAGATATTCTAAGTTGTGTCTCATAATAATCATAGATTGAACAGTATTCTTTTAATCATAAAAAAGGGCAAATAAATTGGGTAGCACCTGGAGATCTTGATTTATCGGTTCAAAATAATGAATAATACCAAATTCTCCTTTCATAGTAACCTTTGAATATTAGAAATACCGGATCCATCCTTTATGAAAACCTATAATTTTAGAAATATTGAATCTACCTTTTGGGAATATATATAATGTAATCTTAGAAATATAGGATCTGCCTCTCCGGAATATATAATGTAAGCTTAGAAAAATTGAATCCACTGCTTAGGAATATATAATGTAAGTTTAGAAGTATCAGATCTGTCACTTAGGAATTATATAATGCAAGCTCAGAAGTACCAAATCCGCCTCTCGGGAATATTTTAATGCCTCGTTTTCAGAGCGCTACTAAGCGACAATTTAAGGAAACTTTACACAAAGTCTTTTATAAATTCTTAGCTTCCATACTTTTAAAATTCTATCAATCTGATCTCACACATACATGAATATCATTTTACATGATAAAACACACCCGCACATAGCCTAGAAACGGAAGTCGCACTATGATGACAAATGGCAATACTTGGCATGCTTCCACACATGTCCATTATTATGACATGTTAGTATACTTAAGTTATACATGCCCAATACATATAAAGTTTGAAAATTTTAAATTTACAACTCATATACATTACATATCAAAAGGAAATTTCTACATCCCAATCTACCAGCACGCAATTTACATTTTATCCTGATCTTGAGCCCCAACCCCATGTTGGGCTCTATCTTCAGACCTATGAGCTAAAAACCATGAATAAAATATGGTGAGTTCGGAAAAACTCAGTAAGCAGGTAAAATAGAAAAAGATGATAAACGAAATATCATTAAATATTATACTCAAATCTAGAGCATATGCAATTTCATGGAAAATGACAATGCATGACAATTTAACACCAATTCGATATTTAGGTACAAGTGCTCATCATTAGGCTCTTATACAACCTCGCTATCCACATACTATTGAGAGGATAATTCATACATTGTCTTATTCTCAAGACATTCTCATTTATATTTACATCATTATCACATCCAGCCATGGCCAAATATTTCAAAATCAAAATATTAATATTAATTACTTATTTTGTGCCTTTGTATGCAACCTCTAGTTTGTCCTAAATTTTCTTTGTTATATTACAAGGGGATATCTTGTCAAACTCAGAGGATGTAAGAGCACAATAAAGGCAGTTCTTTGCCTTAGCATCTTTTTCAGCTGCTAGAATATCCTCAGCAATATATTTATATTCACTATTTAGGACAATCATTCTATCTTTGATGGTTTTTCATAGTTGATAATCTGAGGGAATTAAGAAAAGTTTCATTCTCATCTTCCAGTATCCATAGTTTGTACCATCAAATAGTGGAGGTCTAGAAGTAGGTTGACTTTCAGCAGAAGTATTATGGAAATAGCTAGCCATTGAGATATCTTCACATGTTATGTAAGTGGAATAGTAAGATATAACTAGTAAAGCCTACTCTAATACCAGTTGTTTGTCTTATTCAGATGGTGACTCAAGAGGGGGGGGGGGGGGGGGGGGGG
>JAYJMB010000378.1:14613-62439 GCA_036873735.1 Pouteria campechiana
CCCCCCCCCCCCCCCGAAGCAAGTCTTTAAAAGTTTTGGCCAGATAATGATTAAAGTGCAAGAAGAAATAAAAGACTGATAACAAAATGTACTTAGTTTGGTATTTTATAGTGGTTCGATCCTTCACTTGGGTTCCTCTTCCACTTCTCTGAGTTAGCTTTCTCTGCTAAACTTAGGTTCTACAAACACCTTCTTTGATCAGTAATCTCCTAATCAAACAAATACACCTACTGGTTTCCAAGCTCACCAACTAACTTATACAAATACTAAGCAAATATCTTACTTATTTTCACTACACAATGGCAAGTCTTTGACTTGCAGAAATATGCAAAAATAAATGTGTACAAATATTAATGCCTCTAGCAGTTTGATTTTGTATGAAGTTCAAAGGCAATAAACACAGTTGATATAATAATAAAGCAGTAAGATTCAATCTCTGGAAGTGGTTGAATAGATGACTTAGAATGCTTCTTTAAATGAACTATAGTGGAGTTGAAATCATGAAAGAAAAGCTTTAAAGACTTAGTAAATGCTCACTTTTGTTTCTTAGTATGATCTTCTTTTTTTCTTCGCTCTTACTTAACTCCTTTTATATTGAGACCTCTAACTTTCTCTACTGTTTTAGGTGAGAATCATTAAATGCATAGAAAAGTTTAAATTTATAATCATTGTACTTTCAATGAAGTTTTAGAGTCTATGAATCACCATCAAATCCTTTGAGCTTCTAAGTAATATAAAGTTTCCTATATAATTCACACAAGTCGATGTCTCTTCAGACGCACCAAAGATGTGTTTCGGAGGCTCCTAAGCATAGAGACAGTAGTGACTTGCGTCGGGTTCATAGAGGCTGACTCCAAAGAAGTTCTTTGTCTCCAAAGTGATTATTTTGTGAATCCAAGGGAACTAGCTTTGAACTCCAAAATACTATTCCTTTGACTCTGATGAGTCATGTTCTCTTAAGAGTATTCTGCTAACTCCAAAGGTTCTCATCATCTTCTTCAAAATGCTTTGTTGAATTTGAAGTACTTCACTTAACCTCAAAGCTTGTGAGCTCGTGACTCCGAAGTGCTTTAAATGACTTCGAAGTTTCTGAGCTCATGACTCCGAAGCAATTTAATTGACTCAGAAGGATGTGAGCTTATAACTTTGAAGTAATATAATTACTCTAAAGTTTTTCTCTCTATCATCAAAGTAATATAATCACTCTAAAGTTTTTTCTCTATCTTCAAAGTGTTCAAGTGGCTCCAAAACTCTTATCTTGGCTCTAATACAGTTTTGCTAAATTTGAAGCTTATGATTTCATGACGTTAAAAGGATTTTCCTTTGTCTCCGAAGCTCTCAGTGGCACCAAAATGCCTTTGCTGACTCCGAAGCTTGTGACTTCATGACTCCGAAAGGATTTCCCTTTGTCTCAAAAGTTCTCCAGTAATTCCAAAAGATTATCATCTTATTTCTGAAGTTCTTAAGCAACTCCAAAGTTGAACTTTTAAATCCAAAGTTGACTCCAAAGTTCACTTATCAACTCTTAACTTCTATTTGCTTCTTTTAAGTATATCTGTAATATATATTTCATTTTCTTGAGCATTTACTTGGTTTCTTCTTTTAAGAATCATAAAATTTTATTCTTATTGATTAAATTAAAAATATTTTTGTAGATACTTGATAATAAATTATTAGTACCTTTATGTTTCACTTATGTCTTTGCTCATTATCAAAACATGGTTAGTTAAGAATTTTCATCATCAAAATTAAGCTATTTAAGAGTGCATGTTCAACATTCTCCCTCTTTTTTATGATGTAAATAAAGGCATGAGTTTCATTGAAATTCTATAAATTCAGTACAACTCCCTCTGAATGGCTGCAAATATTTCATGCATTTCAGTACATTTCCCCCCCTTTTTATCATAATCAAAAAAGGTGGAAAGAAACAAAATGAATATTCATGTCCTATCATGAGCAATACTTACAAATACAAAATATAGCCTATCATGACCAAAATTTACAAATACAAAATATGATCAAAATTACATACATAATGAATTCCCTACAGAAAGTACATTTTTTGCAAAAGAATACATCCAAAAAAAATGTACATGAGAGAGATAGTGATGAGGATACAAAATGTCATATTTTATTCCCTTAGTACTTAATTTTTTCTACTTATTTGACTCCTATCTACATTCATTATTTCTATATTTTGATTTAGGAGACAATTGGAGTGATTAAGTTTAAAAAGAAGTCAATTGAAGGATTTTAGACAATTTCAGCATCACTTCGTATTTTGGGTATAAAATCTCTCATCTGACCTCCAATTAAGATCATTAAACATGCTTTGGAAAAAAAAGAAAAATTTATACAACTTTCATGTTTAAGTTTTAAGAGATAAAGACTACATCAAGGACAACGAAGAGGAGAAAGTATCAAAATATGTCAAAAAGGAGCTGAAGATTACACATGATATCAATTGTGTACCAATTTTTCTATATTTAAAGGATAATTTGAAAAAGGTGATCAACATCAAAGTTGTAGAACTTAAAGTTTCTAACCAATTCAAGAAGAATCATGAGATTATAAGTTGAAATGAGGAAGTTATGTTAAAACAGTGAACACTTATCTGATGGACAATAAACCAGAGCCATCGGTGCCCATGCTCACTCAACCTGCCTCGCCTTTCTAGCAAAGTAGTGCTGGCAGCACCAGCGTACATCCACCATCTTTTGAATTGCATTTCAGTTACGTAAATTTTCTATTTTTAAGCTATTTTGGGAAGTTTTTAGGTAGTTTTTCTTTCTAGCACTTGAGGGTTCTTTTGCTAGGTTTTGGAGAGGACTTCATGACAGCTTTCGACAGAGAATCTTCTCTCTTCTCTCTTTTTAATTTTATTCTCTTTGTGATTTCATGGCTTTACTTGGATAAATTGTTATTCTTAGTTTAAAGAGACAAAAGCCTCATAATCAACATATTGTGAGATCTAATTTGTTTGAATTATTTAAGTTATACTTTGAGTATTGAATGTTCTTCTTTATTCATGATTATGATTATTATGTTAATTACTAGGAGGTCTACTAGTTTATTATTCATTGCAATCTATTGCTAGATTAAATATCAAATTTGTAATCATTTGATCCCTCTAATTTGCAAAGTAACTAGGGTTTAATAATTTGTTGCTATTATAGTTATTAAATCTTAGAAAGAATATTTAACTAAAGTAAATACAACCATTGGTGCTTGTGTTGTTTAGCTTCATTAATCTTTACAAATCTTAAAGCTGCTATTAGATTAAACCTTTAGCACCAATCTTGGGTTGTTTAGTAGTTAGGATTAATTAGAATGTTGGTTTCTAATTAACTATATTGAAGGAGAAATAGGAAAAGTAATTTCGATGGCGAATATTCAAAGTATGATTTAATTTATAATTGAATTAATGATCAATTATGAGATTCTGATGGTGGATGTTGACTTAAACTAAGGTTTTCTCCTCCGATAAATTTCTTTTATAGGACTTTCTTCATTACATTTAAAACCCCCCATTTCTTGTTCACATAGAATAAAACTAAGCTAGATACTCCTCATGAAATCAACCCTTATTCACACTACTACAGGTAATTTAATTGGAGTAAGGTTCTAAATTTGGTTACCTACGATGACACACCAAATAAAAAAAATGCAAAGGCAATAAAATCAGTGGGATGATTTGGGTTTTCTCGTATAAGTTTTTGAAAAAGGTTTAGGTTTAGGTTGAGAGGTTGATGGTTGAGGAGATGACTTGGTTGTTTTTGGTGGAGGAGGTGGAATGAAAAATGGATCCTTTGGGATTGTAGATGGGGGTTCATGAGTATAAGCTATGGGTCCATAGTCAGAGACATAGATGAAATCAATACGCTCTCTAAATGATGGATCTAGCAACTCAAGAAAGGATACAGGAGTTCCTTCAAGAGGGCTTCTATATTGACATTCATCTTGACAGTGTACTCTTGATAGTACATGATGATGAGAGAAAGATGAGTCTTTTTATGCTCCTTTGGAGGTGGAATTCTTGGCTTCCTTTTGGGTTTAGAAGAAGATGGTTGAGATGAAGATGATGGTTGGGGCAATGGTTTTGGCTTGGGGATTGTAGGTGGTTTTCTTGGGGTTTTAGCCTTGGGAGAAGGGAGTGGAGTGGTTCAGGTGAAGAGGATGGTTGAGAATAGCTCACCCTATTTTTGTGTTGCAATGATGAATCAGTGGGCTGAGGAAATGGAAGAGGAAGATTATCAGCAATTGCTTGGAGATTTACATTTGAGTAGAATGAAAATTGTTCTTTAGTAATAAGAAAAAAGTTGATGAGGACCTGAAAGAGATAGAAATGAACTTCTAGATTGCCTAGACTTTGGGAGTGAGTGAAGAAGTTTCTTAGAATATCTTTGAAGAAGTTTCTTAGAATATCTTTGAAGAATTGACTCTTTATTAGAAATTTGAATTTTGTGACACTTGGGAGTCAATGGTGGATCAAGAAGATGTTGAATCCTAAACAAAATATTAGGATCTGTGAGTTCTAAGAATGACAATTCCTGAGGAGATAGAATGAGAGATTGAGAGAGAAACATTTGATCAATTTCAAAGTTGATTCTTGATCTACTCCTAAACTCAGAATGTGTCATCCTGATTGGATTTGCGATACGTTTAAGAATGTCAAGATTATCATAAGTTGGTTTTGGAGGAGATTGTGAAGGATTTTGTGGAGGAGTTGGAATTCTTTTCCATTCTAGAAGAATTGACCAATTCCTACATTCTACTTTCTTTCTGAAGGTCTATATCTAACAATAACCCTAAGGGCATGGAAACGTAATCCTCAGGCATGTTTGAAAAGACTTTAGGGGTTGGAACAAATGAAGGCTGTGTTAAAGGAGAGGGAGAGACAATTTTAGTAAGTTCACTCTCAAGTTGAGCAACCTCTAGAATTGCAAGAGATGATGGATGAGTGGAATGTAAGGGGGAAGACATCACTATGATAATAGAATTAATTCTAAATGGAGAGAAGTGAGGTAGAAGTAGAGAATGAGTATGATAAGTTTGACCACTGAATGACTCTACTAGTGATTGTAGAGATTCAAGTCTTTGATCAATCTTATCAGTTCTTAAGATCATGGATGATATGACATAGTTAAGTCTTTGATCAATGTTGTTCATTTGAAGAGCTAGGGTGGATAATAGATTTTCAATATTCTCCAGTCTATTTCTTAGGTGTTGTAGAATGGGTTGAGGAGTAGGGATTGATGAAGTGGTTGGTGTAGATGATTGATGAGTGGATCTTATGGGTGATGGAGATCTGATGGGAGTGAGAGATAGGGTGGTTGTTGCTGCTACTATTTCATTTTTTCTTCTTAAAATCTCTTTTGACTTCTCTATTTCGACAAATCTTTCTTCTTCTCTTGTAATCTCTATTCTTTCTTATTCCAAATTCTCTTCTCTTGCTATTCTTCTTCTTTTTCTTCTTCTTCTTCTTCTTCTTCTTCTTCTTCTTCTTCTTCTTCTCTAGTCTGGATCTCTTTAGTGAATTGCTCTTCTTGGGTTTTCACTAATTCAACCTTGTAAAGTTTTCTTGAAACCTATTCTCTTTGGGGTCTTTTCATCAGTTTTGTCTGAGTCTCTTAGAGGTTTTTTATATTCCTCAAACAAACTAACTCCTGCTTCCCTTATTAACTTAGTTACAGTCATTCCATAAGGGAGAGGGAATCTTGAAGTACTCTTGACTGAATAAATATGATCTGACATTAGTTCTTCTAAATTTACTTTCTTTTTATTCTTGAGCACCCATAGTATTCTTCCATCCTTTTCTGATACATCTGCTATGGCTCCTTTTCTTGGGTACATATTGTTTATTACAATCATGTAAACTAATTTGAGATTTAAACTCAGATGGCTGGAGTGTAGATAATTTTCTCTCATCTATTTTTGCTCCTGCCAAATTTGAAAATAGTCTCTGTTCGGTAGGCCATCTTGGTGTAGCTTCTACCAAAGGAAGATTAAAACATCTTCTCAAACTCTCTATGGATACACTAATTTCCACTTCTCCTATCCATGACCTTTCTATTCTAAGATTAAGATTACAGATTAGGACTCTTACTTGTCTTGTATAGAACTAATCAATGTAGCTTACATACTTCATCCATCCTTGACATTTGAACCATTCACATACATCCAATTTCACTCCACTATCTCCAAAAATATCAAAGTTGAAAACTCTTCCTTTTATAATTTTTCTATCATAGTATCTTTCCATGTACCTAGAGTAATCAGACTCATTGTTGAGAAATGTTACCTCAAGTGTATTGGTTTCATATTTGACTCTCTTGGTTGCTCTCTGTTCCAGATACTCTTCTCTTTCTTTTCCTTTTCCATCTGCCTAGTCGGTGGTTCCTTCTGTTCTCGCCATTGTAATAGATAGGATTGGGTTTTGGATGCTGTGAGTATTTCTAGACTAATATGGGAAAAACTGATGGAGAAGATGCGATGGAAGGATTGGTCAAATTGAGGAGTTTGAATCACGCAGGAAGATGGAGGGTTTTCGGATGCCTAAAGAAAGGGGTTTTAGGTTCTTTAGAGGTCTTAGAATAGTTAAATAGAATTCAGGGTTTAAGTTTCTCTGAAAAATGTTTTCAAAGGTTCTAAAACAAGTATGGGCAATCTTCTAAGCCAACATATTTGTTTTGTTTTGGTGACTCCGAAGCTTTAGTTCGGAGGTAATGTAGCTCTTAGAGGCTATGAAATGGTTATTTAAGAGGATGGACTTTGGAGGCTATGAAATTTTATTTCAGAGGTTGCGAAACATATTGTTGAATTATTTTAGGAGTTAAGATTGACTTTTTTGAGGTTCCAAGATTTTATTTTGGAGGCATGATCGATCTTCGGAGGGTTCGAAGGATATTTTTGGAGGCTCCGAAAGTGATGCCAATTTTTCAGATTTGTTCTTTTATGTATTTTTCAATGGAGTATTCAATAAGGAACATATGATTCATCATATAAATGTTCTATCAATTTCAAGTTAAGCATTTGGATCTAAAACACCTAGTTCTTTTCTTAACTTACTAAATCTATCTTCTAGAAGAGTTTTAGTAAAGATGTTTGCTAATTGATTTTCAATAGGCATAAATTCTAAACGTATGTTATGATTTTGAACATAATCTCATATAAAGTGGTGCCTAATTTCTATATGTTTTATTCTCAAACACAAAAGTGGATTTTTGGTCAGACTTATGCACTTGCGTTGTCACATCTTATGGGTATATCAACAAAGTTAAGACCAAAATCACTTAATTGCTATTTCATTTAAAGGATCTGAGTATAAAAATTACTAGCTCCTATGTATTCTGCTTCGACAGTTGCTAATGTAACAGATGTATATTTCTTAGAAAACCATGATATGACCATGCTTCCTAAAAACTTACAAGATCTTGAGATACTCTTTTTGTCTACTTTATATTCAGCAAAGTTTGCATCTAAATACCCTACCAAATTAAAATAAGAACCTTTTGGAACTACAAACTGAGGCTTGGTGTGTCTAATAGGTATCTAAAGATTCTCTTACAACAATTAGGTTTAACTCTTTGGAATCTGATTGAAATCTAGCACACATGCAGATACTAAACATTATATTTGGTCTACTTGTAGTTAAGTATAATAATGATCTTATCATGCTTCTATAGAGTTTGTTACATAGTGATTTACCTCTTTCATCTTTGTCCATCTTTATTGAAGTACTTATTGGTGTTTCATATCTTTTACCATCTTCAATGTTGAATTTCTTCAAAAGTTATTTTGTATACTTGACTTGGTGGATGAAAATTTCTTCATTTTCTTATTTGATTTGCAATCCCAAGAAGAAGTTGATTTCACCCATCAAGCTCATTTCAAATTCTCCCTACATAGTGTTGGAAAAATCTTGGCAAAGGTTTTCATTAGTTGCACCAAACATTATATTATCAACATAAATTTGAACTATATGTATAGAAAGTAATATCTACTTTACCCCTTAAAAAATCTTTTTAATTAGAAATTTGCTTAGCCTCTCATACCAAGCTTTAGGAGCCTGTTTCAAACCATAGAGGGCTTTCTTGAGTTTGAATACATGATTTGTATAATGAGGATCTTCAAACCCAGGGGGTTGCTCCACATATACCTCTTCATTGATAAAACCATTCAAGAATACACTCTTTACATCCATTTGATATAATTTAAAATCCATATATGATGCAAATGCAAGAAGCATTCTAATAGCTTCAATCCTTGCAACAGGTGCATAAGATTCTTCAAAGATAATACCTTCTTCATGAAAATATTCCTTTGCAACTAATCTTACCTTATTTCTTACCCCAATTCCTTATTCATCCATTTTGTTCCTGAAGACCAATTTTGTTCCTATAAGAGATTTATAGTTTGGTATCGTAACAATAGTCCAAACATCATTTCTTTTAAATCGATCAAATTCTTCTTGTATAGCTAAAATTCAATTCTCATCTTCTAATGCTTGGTCTATGCAAGTTGGTTCTAATTGAGAAATGAAAGCAAAATTGCCACATATTTGGTGATAGGATGATTTAGTTCTAACTTTATCAACACATCATCAATTTTCTAGTTTTTAGGATGAGCATGCATAAACCTCCAATCTTTGAAAAGAGATGAGTTACCTTCCTTACTTCTATTGTGGATGATTCAGCTTCATCCATTGTTGTCTCTAATAGTGGAGCTTTTACTTGTTTATCTTGTAATCCTACTTTCTTCACGCTTATTGAAAGATTATTTGTTTCATTATCAAAATCACTGTTTCTCTTCATGGAGCTAGTATGGTCATAAAATTTGACATGGATGGATTCCTCTACTATCTTAAGTCTTAGGTTGTACACTCTAAATTCCTTGCTAATGATGGAATAACCCAAAAATATTTCTTGATTAGATCTGCTATAAAATTTTCCAAGGTTTTCTTTGCCATTATTAAGAATAAAATACTTAACAACCAAAAGTATGAAAATAAGAGATATTTGATTTCTTGGCATAGTATAATTCAAATGGAGTTTTGTTGAGTATGGATCTAGCAAAGATTCTATTAATAATATAGCATGTAGTGTTCATTGCATCAGCCCAAAAATACTGTGGTAGGTTGTATTCACTCAACATGTCCTCGCCATTTCTTGCAAGAATCTATTCTTCCTTTCTGCTACTCCATTTTATTAGGTATTCTTAGTGTAGAGAAAGTATGAAGAATTCCATTATTTTTACAAGAATAGTGAATCTATGATTTTCAAACTCTCCACTATGATCACTGCTTATGGTAACAATGTGAGATCTTTGTTCATTCTGTACACATTTGGTAAATACTTTAAATAATGAAAAAGCTTCATTTTTTGATGCTAGAAACATTACGCAAGTAAATCTACTATAGTCATCCACAATGACATATGCATAATATTTTCCTCCAAGACATCTAGTTCTTTTTGGTTCAACTAAATCCATATGTAGCAACTGAAGGGGTTTGGTTGTGTATACTTCTTTATTTGACTTAAATAATTCTTTTACTTACTTGCCTTTCATGCAAGCATCACATAACTTATTATCAAATTTGAGTTTTGGTAAGCCAACAACTAGATCTTTATTATATAATCTTTGACATGTCCTAGCCTTCTATGTCATAACATGGATTTATTGTCATTAATAACAAGACACTTTGCTTGAATATTAGAAAGATTAACCAAATATATTTCTTCATATCTTCTATCATACATTAAAGTTGATTGGGACTTATCCAATACAGAACAGAATTGAGATTCAAATACAATTTTATAGCCTTTGTCACAAAACCGACTTACGCTAAGAAGATTGTGTTTCAATCCTTCTACTAGAAGTGCATCTGAAATTATAGTAGATAGTGGTGGGCTAACCTTACCGATCCCAACTACTCTACCTTTACCATTATCGCCAAAGGTTACTGTTCCACCAAATTTTATTTTTAGCTCCATGAATAGCTCCTTATTCAGCTACTACTTGCATAAGTATTTTTCTCAGTGTCTTTTTTATAGCATTATTCTTAGTTACTACTTGGTCAAGTATGCTATTGGTGTTATTATTACTCTTGAGTTTGGAATTTTCTTCCTTCATTTTGGAGCATTCATTTGTAATTCTTTTGAGCTCCTATTTAGTCTCTTTATACTTCTCTTTTATAATTATGAAATCTAAATATAATTCTTCTAGCATTTCTTCATGATTATGAGTTTCAGAATTAGAATTTACCTGCTCTTCATGGATTGCTATGAAATTGATTTTCATATTAAGTTCTTCTTGAATACTTCTATTTGTAGAGAGTTGGCTGATTTGAGCTTCATGTTCTTCTTCTTGTTCACTATCACTTTCATTTATTATATTCTCCAGCATCTCCCATGCTACTAGAGCTTTCTTTTTCTTTTGGAATTTTTTGCTTATTTTGTTATTGTTATTATTCTTTTTATAAAAATATGAGTTAGACCTCTTCTTTTGCTAATTATTTTATCTTTTGTCTGGTTCTGGAAGATTAAACTTCATATGTCCAGGTTTCCTACAATTGTAATAGGTGGGTGGTACTTTCTTTCTATCATTTCTTCCAAAATTATTCCTTGAACTGTTTCCAAACTTTTTCTTCTTTAGCATAGATTTGAATCTGCTTGTAATCATTGTCATCTCCTCATCTTCGTCTCCACTTATGCATGCATCAATTTGGGATTCGTCATTCTCTGACTCAGCTTTAAAAGCAATTACTTTCTTGCCATTTTGTTCTTCTGTATTTTTCTACTTTGTTAGTACCTCATGAGTCATAAAAAACCCATAAGCTCTTCTAGACTCATTGTGTCTAGATTTCTTGCTTCCTGAATTATTGTCACTTTGGGCATTCATTACTTTGATAAGGATCTCAGAATTTTCTTCAACATTTTGGGCTTTGTATACTTTTCTCCTAGATTTTTCAGCCCATTTGTTATCTTTTAAAATCTTCCAAAAATGTCTGATATTGACTCTGTTTCCTTCATATTGAAAGCTTCATATTCCTATAACAGAAGATTTATCTTAGTTTCTCTTACTTATTTTGTGCATTCATGTGCAACCACTAGTTTGTCCCAGATTTCCTTTGCTGTATCACAAGAGGATATCTTGTCATATTTAGAGGATGTAAGAGCATAAAAAAGGTAGTTCTTTTCCTTAGCATCTTTTCAATTTCTAGAATGTCCATGCTAGTGTATTTATCTTCAGTGTTTAAGATAATCATTTCATCTTTGATAGTTTTCCATAGCTGATAATTTGAGATAATCAAGAAATTTTTCACTATCATCTTCCAGTATCCATATTTTATACCATTAAATAGTGAAGGTCTAGAAATAGATTTACCTTCAGCAAAAGTGTTATGGAAATATCTATCCATTAAGATCTCTTCACAAGTTATGTAAGAGGAATAGTAAGATATAACTGGTGAAGCCTACTTTGATACCAATTGTTGGTCCCGTTCAGATGGTGACTCAAGAGAGGGGATGGGTGCGGGTGGGGGGTGAATCGAGTCTTTAAAATTTTTGGCCAGATAATGATTAAAGTGTAAGAATCAATATAAGACTGATAACACAATGCACTTAGTCTAGCATTTTTATAGTGGTTTGGCCCTTCACTTGGGTTCCTACTCCACTTCTCTGAGTTAGCCTTTTATGCTAAACTCAGGTTCCACTAACACCATCTTTGATCAATAATCTCCTGATCAAACAAATACACTATGTTAGTTTTTAAGCTCACCAACTAACTTATACAAATACCAAGCAAGAATCCTACTTGCTTTCACTATACAGAGGCAAGTTCTTGACTTGCAGAAATATGCAGAAATAAATGTGTACAAATATTAATACCTCTAATAGGCAATTTTGTACAAAATTCAAAAGCAATAAACATAGTTGATATAACAATAAAGCAGTAAGATTCAATCTCCAGAAGTAGTTGAATAGATGACTTTGAATGCTTCTTTAAATGAACTGCAGTGGAGTTGAAATCGTGGAAGAAAAGTTTTGAATACTTAGTAAATGCTCTCTTTAATTTCTTAGTATGAACTGCTTTTTTTCTTCATTCTTACTTAACTCCTGTTATATTGAGACCTCTGACTTTCTCTATTGTGGTAGGTGAGAATCATTAAATATGGAGAAATGTTTAAATTTATAATCATTATACTTTCTGTGAGGTTTCAGAGTCTTTGAATCAACATCAGATCCTCTGAGCTTCTAAGTAATATGAAGCTTCTTGCATATCTCACACAAGTTGCCATCTCTTCGAATGCACTGAAGATATTTTTTGAAGGCCCTAAAGCATAGAGACAGTAGTGACTTACATCAGAATCATAGCGGCTAACTCCAAAGAAGTTCTTTATCTCCAAAGTGATTATTTTGGGACTCCGAGGGAACTAGCTTTGAACTCCAAAGTATTTTTCCTCTGACTCCAATGAGTTATGTTCAAACCCAAAAGCTTGTGAGCTTGTGACTTTGAAGTGCTTTAATTGACTCCAAAGTTTTTGAGCTTGTAACTCCAAAGCAATTCAATTGACTCTGAAGGATGTGAGCTTATAACATGGAAGTAATATAATCACTCTGAAGTTATTTCTCTCTGTCTCTAAATTGCTCTAATGGCTTCGAAATACTTGTCTTGGCTCCAAGGCATTTTTGCTAAATCTTAAGCTTGTGACTTCGTGACTCCAAAAGGATTTTTCTTTGTCTCTGAAGTTCTTTAGTGGCTTCAAAATGCCTTTGCTGACTCCAAAGCTAGTGACTTCATGAATTCAAAAGTTTTTTCCTTTGTCTCTGAAGTTCTCCAGTGGCTCCAAAAGATTGTCCTCTTGTCTTTGAAGTTCCTGAGCAACTCTAAAGTTGAACTTTTAAATCCAAAGTTGACTTCGAAGTTCACTTATCAACTCTTAATTTCTACTTTTTTCTTTTAAGTATATTTGTAATATATATACTTAATTTTCTTAAACATTTACTTGGTTTCTTCTTTTAAGCTTCATAAATTTTATTCTCATTGATTAAAATAAAAATATTTCTGTCGATACTTGAGAATAAATTATTAGTATCTTTATGTTCCACTCATGTCTTTGCTCATTATCAAAACATGATCGGTTAAGAATGTTCATCATCAAAATCGAGCTATTTAAGAGTTTATGTTCAACACTTAACAACTTTTGTTGCCTTGAACCAACCATTTGCTACTAATTCAAGATTCAATAGCCCCTATACATATCACATATCCTACTTGAATTTCACATGTGTTTAAGTGAAGACCATATAATTCAGTCACAGAGACTTAGTTAGAATTCATCTCATTCTTATTGAGATATATGTATATATATATATATGTATATATATGTATATATATATATATGTCTAATCCCTTCTACACATCTTAACCTAATTGATTCCAAGTTAATGGGCCATTAGAATGATGGTAAGGCCATTTAGTTACACTTTACCTTCCATAGTATCATTTCATCAAATACAAAACATGCAACTCTGGAATTCCTACTTCTTATCAAAGAGAAGCCATTAGAATTTGTTTTGACCTTACAAAATCATGTTTTATCATAACTAATTTTGCAAATATGCTTGCTAATCATTTTAGCATACCTTAAACCCCCAAATTCTTTTTCAAATCAAGCAATTCATATTATACACTGCATAATAGTAGAATTAGGGTTGTCCCACCTAGGGACATGGGAATGGAGAGGGAGGCTAATGGTCAAATTATAATTTCTCATAACTACACGATTTTATAACAGTATAGTGTACAAAGTAAGGGTTGATCCCACAAAGAACTATTCAAGCTGATTCAAGTATACTTAATTACTGACTAAACTATTCTAAATCTAAAGATGCAATATAGACTAAAATAAATCAAATTATAAGGTAAAATAATAGAAAATAATGGTAGTGAGTAATATAAAAGGGATCCACAAGTTGCAAGAGTCTAGGAATCTGATTTCACAACTCAATGATATCCTATGTTATTGGGATGTTGCATTCAATTTATTATCTTGGCTTTATTCTATCAAATATATGTTTATTACAATTTGGATTTTGGGTTTAAATCAAGTATTTTCTCCTAGTCTAATTACCTATGGCGTGTAGTGTAATTAAGGTTAAAAACTCATGAAGATAAGAAGACCTTTAGTGAACCAAGTAGAATAGTTTAGCATATGGCATCTACCTTAACCATCTAATCATTCATTCAAGAAAGCACAGTACATGGTTTAGCATATGACATTTACCTTAACCGCATACTTAAAGATAATCAAGCTAATTCACATAATTGGTGATCAGGCAATTAGATAAATTAGATGATTGCATTTAACAAAATGAATAAAACAAGATGACATTGAATTAATAAATCAACTATACATGTTAACAAAGAATATCAATGAGGATTACATCATTGCTCTAGAGAAAGAAATTTAGTTCATGCTAAAAATAAGCAAATCAATATTCAAAATACTCATGTTGCAGAACTTGAAATCTCCCTCTTCTCCTTCATAGAATTCTCCTCCAAAGATGTATGTTGCCACTTTCTCCTCTTTAAGTTCCTTGTTTCTCTATTAAAAACCATTTAAATAACCCAATTTAGGGTTCTCTTTAACCTCCATATGAATTCCTCAAGTTAGTTTGTGCATAAAATATGCAAATGCTAAAAATATTGTGTTTTTGCACACAAGGTTTGTCCATCTAGAGATAGTTGTAGTACTTTGGCCATAACATCCTCATACTAATTCTAAATCATATGATTATTAATTTTTTGGATAGATAATTTTAAGAGATATAACTTTTATGTTGAACACTTTTTCTAAATCAGCTTATATCTATGTCAAAATCTTCCTTAAAATTCCACTAAAATATTATAAGTTTTCTTGCGTGTGAAGCATCCAAAAATAGAAGTCCTTTAATTGAATTGTTACACACACGTCCCATCATCTTATTTGCATACAATTCACATTAAAACTTTCAAAAATACTTTGAAAATAATCTGTGAAAGTTGTAATTGAATTACAATCAAAGTAATGACTTCATCTTCAAAAATTGATCTCAACCATGCCCTAGCAATCTGTCTACTAGTTGTCCACTTCATAATTAGCTATAATCCCACTTTATCATCATGACTAATGCTTAATTAATGACTAGGATTGATGCTTTCACAATGGTACATGTCATCATGAAGATTGTTTTGCCAAAAATAGCCTATTTTTACCCAAATTAACCTAAATTCCACCAATTTACCTGAAATACAAATTAAATCCATTACTTACAATATTAATTTAATGTAGATACAAATTGATTAAATTATGCCAATTGAGGATCCAAAATATGTGAATTTAGATATTAAAATATGATAAGTTGTGAGCTTATCAAAGGCAGCAAAAATGGCGAAGATTAGGAGCTGATGAAGTATTTAACAACTACCCCTCTTTGGTGCTCTGAGTATGCATGATAAGCCATGCACATGCAACACTATTTAGCCATTCTTATCAAAAACTCCTATAACTCGAACACAATTCATATATCCATAAGCATAATCCTTTCCGAATTCCATTAAATTCATAGATGCAATTTATCTAAAGCACATACTTAAGAAAATTTCCTTACAAAAACTTCTGCGGCGTCACAAATATATAATGCAAGCCTAGAAATACTGAATTTGTCTCTTGGGAATATATAATGCAAGCTTAGAAATACCAGATCTGCCTCTTGAGAATATATAATGCAAGCTTAGAAATACCAAATCTGTCACTTAGGAATATATAATGCAAGCTTAGAATTACTTGATCGGCCTCTGGGAAATATATAATGCAAATTCAGAAATACTAGAATTGCCTTTTATGACACCGTACAATGTTAGAAGCAACGAATCCGTCTCACATGATATCCTGCAATTTTGGAAATTCTAGATCCACCTTTCATGGTGACTTGTAATTTTAGAAATACCAAACTATCCTTATGGTAACCTGTAATTTTAGAAATATCTAATATGCTTCTTGAGGCATCCTGCAAGTATTAAAAATAATGGATCTGTCTCTCGCAACATCCCATAAATATTAGAAACAACAGATTCACCTCTCATGACATCTTATAAATATTAGAAACATAAAAGCAATGGGTCTACTTCTCGTGGCATCCTACAAATATTAGAAATACTAGTTCCACCCATAAAGCTAAAAAACTTGTCTATATGCATAAGCAAATAATTTCTAATTGTAATGTATAATTATCAATAAGTATAATTTAATGCATTCGTAGTATTCAACATGTACAAATTAAAGCATGAATAATTTTTAGCATGTTTAAAACAATGCAAAAATAATTTTCAAGGATTCAAAATAACACATACATAATGTAAATGAATGACCTTAGATATTGCGTTCTATTGGATGAAATCAATGGTTAATAATTTAATTTATACATTAAATATTTCTAATTGCATAAAAAACTTATCCCTTCATAATTGTTCACAAATATCTCATCCTTTAGACATATTTTGGGTAATCCGATCCATCCATTGAATGTAGAATGTCCTAAAAAATAAAAAATGACTATTTAATCACTAAAATCTAGTTATAGCGACAAACATCTAATAAAAACAATTTTGCGCATTAATATAAGTGAGCATAAATAGTGTTCTCCGTAAACAGTATATAAAAAGTAACGAATAGTTCATGAACAGTTCACAAATAGTAATAAATAGTGCATTATGAATAGTACCGAACAATAATAAATAGTGCATGAATTGTAACAAAAGTGGTGAACAGTGTTGAACTTCCGCGAATAGTGGTAAATAGTGCAACAGAGATTTTACGGTGTATGCTACTATGTTTTCTGCTTCTGGTCCCCTATCAGTAGTTGGATTTCCAGCATGACACCCTTAACTAGTGGAATTTCTAGCAATCTACTTCAAGTTCACTACGCTCACATTAGGTTGCCATCAGAAGACATGCATGACACTTCCAAAATTAGAACCCACTTTCCAATGGAATTTCTCAACACAAGATACATCCACATGGTCTGTTGACCAATGCTTCTGTGTTTCCAAAAAAATTGATGGAAAAATGCATCCACAATCATGAGTAATCCTCAATCATCAATATTGCCAAATATACTAAAATATGCATATATGTATATATATTATTTTATGTGAACAGGGATATGTATATCCAAGCAAGTGCGTGAATAAGGAGTGGGTGCAGATGGCAGGATTCCATGCGTCAATAGGTAATTATTTCCAGCATGACGAGGGGCACACCCCTGATGGGTTTTCACATGGCTGCGTGATTTCTAGTGGACATATGGAACTTCACTCAGCCACAAGTTGCTGGCATCTCCCTTTTAATATTTTTATTTTTATTTTTGTTTTTGTTAAATAGGCCATGCCTTCAAATAGTCAATGAAACAACATAAGCGAAAATTAGAACTTAAATTTACATAAGGAGAGTATTGTATATCACATCAATTATGTATCATATATAATAGTCATAGATTATATACCACAACAGTTATTTCAAAAAGCCAACAAGAGGATAGCGTCTACTTTGTATCTCGTTCTTCCTTTGCTGCTTGTCATGGAATTCGACAACTATTACTATAAAGCAAATAGGAGTCACTATTTTATAACGGGAAATACTCTTACACTAAAGTTTTTGCAGAAGTCGATGCTTGTTAAGGAAGGCTTGTTTTTCTCCAACATGTGGATCTCAAATAAATTGCTGAATCTTGGCCTTGAGATAATAGCTTTTGTTTTTGATGGCTTTAGTGTTCAAAGTATTCCAATAGATAGTGTCAATGTTTGGGTCATCCCCAAATCTGTTCTCTAGATAATCCTAGATAAATATCCTGCAAAACAGAGAAAATGTCAGAGGGCACCAAGGGTGGTCTTGGTATAGGCATTTTGAAGCTCTAGTCAATAAGAGACCTTATTAGGGATGTAAATAATGGAAAGAGAGAGCTTCTTATTTAGAGAGTGCATACCTAGTGTATTTATATATGAACGTAGGGATATATGCAATCTATAATAGATCAGATGATGATTCTTATATAGAGGGGGATTCCAGAGAAATACATATTCCTAGTTCTTTTAGGATTTTCTTTTAGGGAATGGGTTTGGAGTTTACGGAACCATATTGTAGTTAGAAGAGACATCTATTAGAATAGGAATCTAACATGGTTGGTGATAACTAGATAATAGATAACTTATGTTAGAGATCCCTAACATTAGTGTATTCATTTTGCAAGGTGATCTAGAGTGTTGACTCTTGTAAAGCTCACTCTAAATGTAAAGCTCAATATAAATGACTCATCAAAAGATCCTACCTCACATCATTCTAAAAGAAAGCATCACTACTTCCTTGACTAGCCAACAGACTTTAATAAAGCCAAACAAATGGATTGGTCCATAAAAAAAAATCACAACATGCATAGGGTAGGGTGTCCATACAATTCCATCTAAATTAATAGGTGGACTAGATTGTAATTAGCGAAATCCACTATAGGAAAATCATTATTTAGTACTTTGTAGTAGCAAGTAAATCACCTTTTGACAAAGTCATCGCATAGATTAGAGGAAAAATAATAATTTTATATGAGAACGTTATACTAAAATTACAAGAAGAACAAAGTCACAAAGGGGCAAAACTACAAGATAGAATAAAGAGTCAAGGTTGTAGCTTAAAAAGCTAAAAAAGGAGAATTCTAGAATAAAGCAACAATGCTTTGAACCCTTTGATAAAAGGGAGCAAAAGGCAATCTATCTTGGAGAAACAATCAAACAGTAGGATGTGAGAAGGGTGCTTGCTTCACTATTCAATGAGAGGGGCAACTATAGAACCCACTGCATAGGGCCAAAAATCAGGGCACAATGGTAACCTCACCCCTCCTGATTTAGTCCCCAAAGGCCCAAAAAACCCTATAAAAGGTTCCCCTTTGCAAACGTAATTGGGGGGGAGGAAGAGGTAGACATAATTGGAGGGGGAGAGAGAGAGAGAGACGTAATAGGAGGGAGGGAGATAGAGAGACAGATTCGAGAGACGTAATTGGAGGGAGAGAGAGAGAGCGAGAGATGTAATTGGAGGGAGCGGGAGTGAGAGAGAGAGAGAAAGAGCGAGAGTGAGAGACGTAATTGGAGAGGGAGAGAGAGAGAGAGAGAGAGCACAAGAGACTTAATTAGAGAGAGGGAGACGTAATTGGAGGGAGAGAGAGTGAGAGATGTAATTAGAGAGAGAAAGACTCAAAGTCTCAAACCAACTTCCAAAATTTGGAAACCGAGCTACCCCTCTTGAGGATTTTTTTTAGTTTTATTTTTTGTCTAACGAGTCTTTACCATCGCATGGTAATGATCAATAATCAATAAGGTGAATTAATTAAATTAGTCTTCCAAATGGTTATATGGAAGAGATGGCCCCGTCTTTGCTTGGATCAAATTATTAATGGAGTTAATATATCAGAGGATTTTAGCCACCCTTTTTGTATGTTTAGTGATAACTCTCTTAACATATGCAATGCCCATAAGTTATAGATGCATTTTCTTTTATTCAATTACTCATAAAAATAGCTACTATAAAATGAAAATTTTTCATCCAATGTGTACCTTAATGTTTTGTTTTGTTGATCATCTTATTTATATTCTATCTAAGGCTAAGTGCATCTCCCACCATGTCAACCCATTATAGCATATTAGGTGGATTGCTACAGCTAGCATTCATTCAATAGAGGAACAACACCAAGATACAAAGTGTTAGGGAACTCTTAACATCGAATATCTCGGTCCAAGTTGGCAGCACACCACGTCAGAATCCTATAGAAATAGGATGTGTCCCCGAAGCTTCCTAGATAAATTTAGGAACTACACTATGTAAGATCTCCTATGGGCTAGAATTCCATATGCATGATGATTGGGCAAAACTAAACAAACTGATGGTCAAATTATAATTCTTTACAAGTGCACGAACTTATAGCAACATAATGTGCAAAGCAAGGGTCAATCCCACAGAGAACTATCAAACTAATTTAATTAAATTTAGTTACAAAAATAAAAACTATCCTAAATTAACAAGATGATGTGGCGCTAAAAAAATCAAAATGTAAGAATGAATATGAGAACAAAAATAGTCGGTAAATTGATGAGATTTTATAAGTTGCAAGAGTCTGGGGATCCAATTTTACCACTTAATGAGAATCCTGGAATGTTAAATTCAATTTATATCTTGTGTTTATCCTATCTAGTATATGATTATTACCATTAGGCATTCAGATTTAAATCAAGTATTTTCTTCTATTCCAATTACCTATGGCATGTAGCTTAATTGAGGTTAAAAACTCATGAAGATCAGAAGAACTTAATAAACAAAGTAGAATAGTTTATCATATGGCGTCTACCTCAACCATCTACTCATTCATTCAAGAGAGCTCTTGAAACATGGTTTAGCACATAGCATCCACCTTAACCATATTTCCTTAAATAATCAATCTAATTCATGAAATTAGTGATCAAGCAATTAAATAAATTAGGTGACTACAATAAACACAATGAATGAAGCAAGATAAAATTAAATTAATTATCTAACAATCCCAGTTAACAAAGAATATCAAGGAGGGCCACATCTTTGCCTCAGAAAAAGAAAATTAGTTCATGCTAAAAAGAAAAAGAACAACCTTCAAAATATTCATGTTGTAGAACTTGACATCTCTCTCTTATTGGTCCCATATACGATGAATAGCTCAAGAGGGGAGGGCTGAATTAAGTATATAAAAATTATGGCCAAATAAAACTTGATGAGCTAAGAAGAAGTAGTGATGCAGTATATATGTACTTTTCATGTTTGATTATATGAATGCTTCACTTCCAAGTTCAACTTCTCTTAGCTACTCTTTTGACAAACAACTTATAGTGTGTGCGTGTCTGTATGATGAAGTAAATGATAATATTATGCTTAATGAAGTAATGAAGGATATAAAACAAATGCACAAGCAACTAATGAAAATAATAGAGTGCATGAAGGATAAAGCAAGCAAGCAAACATACATGCAGACAACACAATTTTATAGTGGTTTGGGAACCCCATCCCTACGTCCACTTTTCCAAGAGCACTAACTCATTGTGCCTTGGGTTCCACTATACCCCATACAATGGAAATACACTAGTGTCCCAGACACTCTTCTAGATTCTAGCTCTAGGGGGTGTGAACAAGTGTCCCTGACACTTCTTTTGGATTCCAGCTCCAAGGGGCATAAGCAAGTGTCCCTAACACTCTTTTGGTTTTACGAGTTCACTAGGAAACTCACTAGTTTCACAGATCACCAGCAAACTTGTTGGTTTTCCTGAGCTCATCAACAACTCATTACAATGTGGTTTTAACGAGTTTACCACTAACTCACATAGCTGATTTGACAGCACTCTTTGTGCACATTATAATGCCTCTTTTCTTAGGCTAATTTGTACAAAGATTAAGCTTATAAATAAAATGATGATTCATTAAAGCTCATTAGATATCAATGCTTTAGGTATATGATTATGATAGAAGGTTTAAGGCTCATTGTCTATTAGCATAATGGAGACTGATTATCTAGGAGGAAGCAAAGTTAGATTGAGAGAAGTGTTACTTGTTTAAGCTCTATTCTAATTTTTCTCTTAGCTTCCTCAACTTCCTTCATTGTTGCTGTACTACCTTTATATTACTTTAGAAACTTCTTCTTGTTGGACGTAGTTGGCTTTCTATTAATATTGAAGACTGTTCTTTGATTTCTCCCATTGGAAAGTTGTCTTCTTGAAAATCTCACTTGTAGCTTGAAAGCCTGCAGTGCTGACATTGAAGAAGGTGGTTTTCAATTTTAGCAAATGTTAAATGAAGACTTTCTTAGTTGACTGACTAATTTATTATTATGGAAATATGCTCATTAATCTTGAAGGCAACCACCTTCTGAAAGTTCCAATCTTTAACAGAATGTGTACTGCATTCTTTTGAATTTCTTTCCATCTTCAGTTAATCTCGGGTTATCTAGTCTGCTTTAGAAAATTTTGCTTCGAATGATATTTTGATCGAAGAGTATAGTTAGTGATGTTTGGCATAGATTGCTTCTACTCTTCATGATATTTATATTTTATCTAAGGACTTTATCACTTGAATTTGCCTTTTATAAATGATAGACAAAGTGACTCTGAGTAGATCCATATAATATACCACTTCGTCGATGTCAGAGATGATGTAGCAGTTTGCTTAGTCTTTTAATTGTTATAAGTAACAGCTAAATCATGGAGGTGCAAACAAAGTTATTCTTCTTCATTGTTCTTTAAACGATGTTCTCTTGATAGTTACTTCATTAAGTGAGGTGGCTTTATCTGTTAAAAATGATAGACGATCTTTGTAGTGCGGACAGAGCTTCTTCATAATAGATGAAGTATTCTTTATCAGACAAAGTCTTCTTCTTATCAGCCTAAGTGCCTTTATCTGTTGTAAGTAATAGATGATTCTTCTTCTCAAAGAAGTCTTCTTCCTTGATAGATAAAGCATACTTTGTCTATTGTTTGTCTGTTAAGATCACTAGATGATGTTGTAGCCCATAGAGAAAGTCTTCCAAATAGTTTGTCTGTTGGCTTATTATTGTAACTGATAGATGAAGTTGTGGCATGTAGATAAATTCTTCTTTTAGTCACTCATATGATGGTTGTCTATTAAGTAACAGATGATTTATTGAGGTATGGACGCCTTGCTTCTTTAAAGGTTGTCTGATGACTTTGTTTGTTGTTGGTGACAGAAAATTCTTTGTAGATGAAGGCGATAGACAACATTTTCTTATTTAGTTATTATGC
Source organism: Pouteria campechiana (assembly GCA_036873735.1). Taxonomy (NCBI): domain Eukaryota; kingdom Viridiplantae; phylum Streptophyta; class Magnoliopsida; order Ericales; family Sapotaceae; genus Pouteria; species Pouteria campechiana. Next base: position 37,474 of record JAYJMB010000378.1, read on the forward strand.
CGCTTCTTCTTTATCTTCCGTATTTTCTACAGAGATTGCAGATAGGTTCCTTGGCCTCTTCCATTTTCAGATGAACTTCATATGATTGACAAATGCTTGAGTAATTTCACTTTATTTTGGCTTCTTCATTTGTCTATTTTCTATCCTATTTTGTCTCTGCTTTTGCAAATTGAAATTATTTTTGTGTTGCAGACAAGTGTTGATTATAAAAAAATTTTCTGATTTGTCCGTGAAACGATTTGTCTGAATCTTCTTATGGCATATGGTAACTAACACTGACTTTATCTATATACAAATTACTTGATCACTTATCGAGGCTTAGAGCTCTATGACTGCAGATTTATTTGATGGCTTCTTTTCAAAGTTTTAGTGCCATTCTTTTTTATTTCTCTTTTTATTCTTTTGGTCAATGGATTTAGCTTGCTACTGCATTCGTTGTGTGCATTATCTAGTGTATTTGAATTGCTTCCCTATATGTTTAGACCTATTTCTGTAACTTTTGGGAACACAATTGTTAGTGCCACATTTGTTCACTTATATATTGTTGTTCATCACCAAAACTTTACTGATTTCTATATACATTGTTTGGTTCAACATTTTCCCCCTTTGTGATGATAACAAAATATTTGAGTGAAATACCTTTCAGAAAGTAAAGATATTTGCATGTGAAATTTATGCATGTATAAATGTATATATATATATATAAATGTATTGTAGCTCCCTCTAAATTAGTGCACAGTCTGCTTGGTTAAATTCTCCTAGCATAGCATAGTATTTTTGTAACTCAACTTACCCCCTTGAGTGGATACCATTATTAAATTTTATGCATGCATTTCATATATCTTTCCCCCCTTTTGTCATAATAAAAAAGGTAAATAACTTATCAAGAAATGTCATTCAAGCAATATGAAAAGACCCAAATTGAGAATTTTATTTAAGAATGTATTCTTCATTGATATGCATAATAAATGTATAAGATCAAAGTGCACATATATCCAAATATAGCAATCAAGATTTGCTAGACATGGATAAGGAAGAGGTTTTCCTTTAGCATTATCTTTAGCATTGGCCGCTATCCCTCTTTTGTGTAAGATAATCAACTTTTGAGGGTTTACAAATGGATTTCTTGGTTTTGGTGATTGGAATTTTGAATCTTGAAAAGGAAGGAGGATTTGATAAACTGAGATGAGGAGGTCAAGTTCTAGATTTTGTGGAAACAACTCTTTCTGGTTCAATTACTCTTAGTTTTTCAAAATATTCTAGATTATTAAACTCAGGGAATGGTGGAGTAAAGTTAGCAAAATATGCTCCGATTTGCATAAATCTACATTGTCTATATACATCATATGGGAGATAGAATAAATTAGGATCTGATACATTAAGAATAGTGCGAGGTGATATTCTTGAAATTGTTTTGACAAGTAAGGGGCATGTTTGTTGGAGGAGTTAGAGTAACTAGAGATGATGAGGATGGTCCCTGAAAGTTTGGTATAAAGTTATCAATGAATTCATATATGTTTGGAACGTCAGGCTTGAAGTTTTTAGGAAAGGGCTTTTTAATGATGTCAACATTTAGTTAGGGTTATCAAAATGTGGGAATGAAAGATTCAGATAACTAAAGCTTACCTTTTGAGCTTTCAACTTAGAGGAGGCACGTTTATTTATCTTTCATTTGTGTTGGATTTCTTCTTTAGTTAATCTTATCTTTTTGCTAAGTTTTATTAGTGGTGGAATAAAAATGTTAGGAGATATAAATATTTGAGGTGCTTTTATAGTAGTGAGATAGGATTCTTTTGGGAAATATATAAGTGCTTTTCCTTTTCTCATAGAGGTGAATTTCTTGGTTCTTATATTGGAGTGATGAGTAGAGATTTTTATGGTTTTGAGAATTTGAGCAATGGGTATTTCTGAATCAGTTAATTCTTTATTTGACTCAGATGAGGATGAGTGTGAGGAAGATGTAGCCATTGGAGAGCTATGATCAGAGGAGGAAATTGACAACTGGGTACTTCCGATCGGTGAAATAGATGTGATTTTGTGGATTGGAGAAGGAATTGAGATGTTTATGTTTGGTTTTTGAAGGATTTTGCTGAGGAAATTAGAGTGTCTAGTTTTTGATCTAATGAATCCATTCTATCCTTAAGAGTTGAAAAGTATGTTTCAATATTGATGAGTTTTCTTTCTAGGTAATGTGGAGTGGGTTGAGTTGGTAAAGATGAGTGGGTTGGTCTGAATGATTTTATATAATGAGGTGGAGATGGTGCGCCGTTGCCTCTATTGCTGCTGAACTTGAATGTTCATATTCCTTCTATTGATTCCTTGATCTCTCTTCTTCATTTCTTGTCCTTTCTACTGCAAGATCTTAATTTTCCATTCTTGCATTTTCTTTGTTAGGGAAGTAATTTGTAATCAGCTCATTTATCATTTCAGTTACAAATTCTTCTCTGACATCTTCTCTATCAGTTTGCATATAAGAGTTAATACCTTTTGCTTCTGTTAGAGTGACTTCCTCCCTTTCTTCTATCTGAATTTAGCTATTTCTTCTTCCTTTTCTTCTTCTTCTGTGACTCTTTTTCTTTCCTTTCTTGTTTTCTCAGCGACCATTTCTTCTAATGAGATACATATCCCCATTCTCTTTGATGTTACATATTGATCATGTCTGAGTACTTGAATTTTTCTAGTACTTCATGTGATAGATTTACCTCTGCCTTTTTGAACATTTTTGTTTTTGCCATTCCATATGGTAGAGGGAGTCTCTTTGATGATTTCACCTGTTGAAGTTGTTCAGGCATAAGTTTGGCTAGATTCACCTTCCTTTTTCATTTTAGTGCCCATAGAATCCTTGGATCCCGTTATGAAATGTTATCCTTGCTTCTAGTTTTGGGATAAACATTTTTGTTTAAGATATTTTGTGCAAGTGTCAAGTTTACATCTAGATTCTTAGGGTTGAGACTTTTTACATTGTCCCCAATGGTTGTTTCTGTTAGTTGTGAAAATAGCTCTTTTCTAGATGACGACCACTTAAATGTCTGTATTTCAGTCATGGGGAGATTTAAGCATTCTCTGATGCTTTTGGGAGACATATCTAATTCCTTTTCCCCAATCCAACACTTGTTTGCCTTAGGATTATAGTTTTAGAGAAGTATTTTTACCATTCTTGAGTAACATTCATCTTTACAACTCATGAACTTGTTCCACCCTTGGAATCTTGTCCAATGATATACTTCTAGCTTCTTTTCTTTGAAGAAATTAAAATCAATGGCCTTCCCTTTTAGTAGCTTCCTTTTTTTATACTTACTCATAAACTCATGATAACTTTGTCTATATTTCAAAATATTACCTCAAGAAGCTAGTTTCTGTGAACTCTTAGTTTGTGAAGTGGTTGCATCTCTTTTGATTCTTCTCTAACTCTCCTTCTGTCGGATGTTGATACTAAGGTTATCTCTGCATTCCATGCATTCACCATCTCTGATGGTTGGGATTTTAGGGTTTTGAGGTGGAAGAGTTTGGGAGATTTTGGTAGCAAGATGAGTAGAGGAAAATGGTGCCAAGAGGTCAAAGAGTAGAGAAGACAACAGTGGAAATTTGAATTGCCTTCTTCTATAAAGGGGTTTTGTTGCAAATAGTGAGTGCTAGAAATGGGTTTGAGATGAAGTTAAATAGAAGATTTACTAAGTATGTTCTCAGGAGCTTCAGACGAATTTGATGGCAACAAACAATTCGACAGACAAAGTGATGACTTTGTCTGTAGGTAAATATAAGATGATAGGATTTTTCAATTTATTTTTTATTTGAGATATGTATGATTGTCTAAGAGTATAATAATGATTTACTTATGATTGGATTGAAAGACAGTGATTGATGATGTGCATACACAAACTATATTTTCAATATAATGTGCAGGTATTCACAATGATATGCTATCAATTAAGTAACATTTAAGGAAAATATCAATTTCTTGAAAGTTTGAAGGCTTAGATTAGAGAGTTATGTTATCTTCTTGAACTAATAATATATTTGAAATTGCTTACTTGATTGTCTTCCAGCCTTTTCTTTATTCTTCTTGAATGCTTCTTTTCCCTACTTTGTTTTTATTGCTCCTGCATAAAGTCAATTGCCTGGATTCTTTGCACTTTGTTGGCTTTGTCACAAAAATTTCTCATGCATTTTTATCAAGGCTATACATGGATATTTCAATCAAGTTTAGAAAGATGTAGAAGTCTTAAAATTTTAGAGTTTATAAGAGAATGAAAATTCATAAATTTTTGCAATTAACTTGTCCTTGAGCAGGAATGTTGTGGAACTATTCGTCCATGTGAATCTTATCACAAGTTAACTTCATGTAGTTAAAATTAACTTGTGAAGCCTGCTCTGATACCACTTATTGGTCCCATATATGATGAATAGCTCAAGAGAGGAGGGGTCAATTGAGTATATAAAAATTATGCCCAAATAAAACTTGATGAGCTAAGAGGAAGTCATGATGTAGTATATATGTAATTTCCACATTTGATTATATGACTGCTTCACTTCCAAGTTGAACTTCTCTTAGGTACTCTTTTGACAAACAACTTTTATGTGTGTGATGATGTGAATGATAACATTATGCTTAATGAAATAATGAAGGATATAAAACAAATGCATAAGCAACTAATGAAAATAGTGGAGTGCATGAAGGATAAAGCAAGCAAGCAAACACGCATGCAGACAACACGATTTTATAGTGGTTCGGTAACCCAGTCCCTACGTCTACTCTTTTAAGAGCACTAACTCATTGTGCCTTGAGTTTCACTATACCCTATACAATGAAAATATACTAGTGTCCCCGATACTCTTTTAGATTCTAGCTCTAGGGGGCATGAATAAGTGTCCCCGACACTTCTTCTGGATTCCAGCTCTAGCGGCATAAGCAAGTGTCCCCGACACTCATCTGGTTTTACAAGTTCATTAAAAAACTGAATGGTTTCAAAGATCACCAGCAAACTTATTGGTTTCCTCAAGCTCATCAAAAATTCATTATAATGTGGTTTTAATGAGTTCACCACAAACTCACATAGTTGATTTGATAGCACTCTTTTTTTACATTAAAATGCCTCTTTTCTTAGGCTGATTTGTACAAAGATTAAGCTCATGAATAAAATCATATCTTATTGAAGCTCATTAGATATCAATGCTTCAAGTATATCATTATGATAGAATTTTTTAGGCTCATTGTCTATCAGTGCAATGGAGATTGATTATTTAGGAGAAAACAAAATCAGATTGAGAAAAGCGTTACTCATTTAGGATCTGTTCTAATTTTTCTCTCAGATTTCTCAATCTCCTTCATTATCATTATACTACCTTTATATTGCTTAGCTTTCTCCCATAGGAAAGTTGTCTTCTTGAACAACTCACTTGTAGCTGGAAAGCCTAAAACACTGACATTGAAGAAGGTGCCTTTTCTTTTTTAGCAAATGCCTAATGAAGACTTTCTTGGTTGACTGACTAATTTATTATTATGGAAAGATGCTCATTAATCTTGAAGGGAACCAGATTCTTAAAGTTCCAATCTTTAATAGATTCTTTCCATGTTCAGTTAATCTTGAATTGGCTAGTCTGTTTTATAAAATTTTGCTTCAAATGATATTTTAATCGGAGAGTGCAATCAGTGATGTCTAGCACAGATGACTTCAACTCTTCATGATATATTATATTTTATTTGAGGACTTTGTCACTTGAATTTACCTTTTATAAATGATAGACAAAGTGACTCTGAGTAGATCCATATAATATACCACTTTGTCGATGTTAGAGATGTAGCAGTTCAATTCATCTTTTGACTACTATAAGTAACAGCTAAATTGTGGAGGTGCAGACAAAGTTATTCTTCTTCATTGTTCTTCCAATGATGTTCTTTTGATAGATGAAGTTTTACTTCATTAAGGGAGGTGGCTTTGTCTGTTAAAAATGACAGATGATCTTTGTAGCACGGATAGAGCTCTTCATAATAGATGAAGTATTCTTTACCAGACAAAGTCTTCTTCTCATTAGCCTAAGTGCCTTTGTCTATTGTAAGTAACAGATGATTCTTCTTGTCAGACAAGGGTTCTTCCTTGATGGATAAAATATACTTTTGTCTATTGAGATTAGTAGACGACATTGTAGCCCATAGACAAAGTCTTCCAAATGGATCGTCTATTGGCTTGTCTATCATACATGATAGATGAAATTGTGGCGTGCAGACGAATTCTTCTTTTAGTCACTCATATGATGATTTTTTGTTAAGCAATAGATGACTTGTTGTGGTATGGATGACTTGCCTTTTTAAAGGTTGTCTGATGGCTTTGTCTGTTGCTGGTGATAGATAACTCTTTGTAGATGAAGGAACCAGACAATGTTTTCTTCTTTAGTTGTGTGTCGCTTCTTCTTTATCTTCCATATTTTCTATAGAGATTGCAAATAAGTTCCTTGGCCTCATACCATTTTCAGATGAACTTTATATAATTGATAAATGTTTGAGTATTTTGTCTTCATTTTGGCTTCTTCATTTGTCTATTTTTTGCTCCATTTTGTCTCTACTTCTACAAACTGAAATTTGTGTTGCGGACAAGTGTTGATTATAAGAAAAATTTCTAACTTGTCCATGGAATAATTTGTCTAAATCTTCTTATGGTGAATGTTAACTAACACTAACTTTATCTATAGACAAATTACTTGACCACTCATCGCGGCTTAGAGCTCCATGACTACAGATTTACTTCATGACTTCTTTTCGAAGTTTCAGTGCCATTCTTTTTTATTACTCTTGTCTTTTTTCGATTTGTGGATTTAGCTTGCTGATGCATTCATTGTGTGCACTATCTAGTGTATTTGATTGATCTCCTGTACATTTAGAACTATTTCTGTAATGCTTGGGAACACAATTGTTAGTACCACATTTGTTCACTCATATGTTGTTGCTCATCATCAAAACTTGACTGATTGCTATATGCATTGTTTTGTTCAACATCGCTTGCTCCCTTGTAAAACTTCTCCCCTAGAATCTCTTTACACTGAACTCTCTATATATCTCTTTCTCTATTCTAGATGTCTTTAAATAACCCAAGCAGTAGGGTTTTAGTACAACGCCTCCAGGAATTGCAATTCCTTTACACAGAAAAATCCTCTTCTAAGAATAACTTGGCCTTTTTAAGGCTAATAATATCTGTTGGTCCAAAGAGATCCATATGTGATAGTTCTAGAGGTCTAGATGTGGACACTTCATTCTTAAGATGAACATATATTTTGGTCTATTTTGATACTTGACAAGCTTTACATGTCTGATTTTTATCAAACTTCAGTTTGGGTAGGCCATTGACAAGATCCTTCTTTCACAATGTTTTGATGTTTGACATGTTGATATGTCACATCCTTTTGTGCCACAGCCATGGGTCATCTTTAACGGTGATTAAGCATTTTCCTACAATGTCATCTAGTTGCATTAGATATACATTTTCATATCTTTTTCCACTAAACAATAAACTGTATCTACATTGAATAAATTATATGTGGATGGTTTGAACACAACTTTGGGACCTTTGTTACATAATTGGCTAATACTTGAAGATTGTGCTTCAATCCATCTATATATAATACATCTTCTATGCTTGCATTGAACAAATCATAAATTTTACCTATACCCATGATGATGCCCTTATCATTATTATCGAATGCAACTGTTCCTCCATTCATTGGCTTTAGGTCTTTGAATTGATTATTATTCCCAATCATGTGTCTTAGGCATTGCCTCCAATTCCCATCATCCAACTCTCAAAACCCCAAACTAAGAGGCATGCTTAAGTGATAATCTACCTAAAAAAGAATTTTCTAAGTTCAAATGGCATGAATTTGGGATAAACAAGATGGGTTCCAAAACTAGGGCAGAAAGAGGAAGAAAGGGGACATAATAAATAAAAAATGGGAGGGGTTTCGAGCTTAAAAAATTATTTTTAGGTACTCCGATGCGCTACAAAACCCTTATAGTGGCAAGGGTAAGTCTTGGCTCGACAAGGTCTCGCTGGATGGTTAAAAAAATAGGTTTTTGAAGGTCTTGTAGTAGCAGAAAAGCAATGGTAGAAAATGACCTTGCCATGGCAAGGTCTCACTGGATGCCAAAAAATATGTTTTCTAGGAGCTTGCCGTGGTAGAGAAAAGCCTTGTCGCAGTAAGCTTTTTCTGTCTGACATAGCGTTACTATTTTTATCATAAATTTCACTTATGATGTCCAAATGACCTGATTTTCAAGGTATTAGAAAGATAACTTCAAGGGATACAAATATTATGCTAATAATGCTTTCCAAATCATCCCACAAATGTGTCTAAAAGTCTAATAAATTTGACCCATATCCTTCATCTCATTATTTTTTAGTCATTTGGAACAGTTTTAGTGTATTAATCATAACTTCCTCATATGATATCTGAATTGAGTGATTTTTCTTCCATTAGATATATAATTTTATTATATACAACTTCTATGTTTAACACATTTTCTAGTTAGTCCATTATCCATGTCAAACATTAATCACAATGAACCCACTTCTCAAATTCAGCATTTTCATAATACACACATGTGCTCCCTTAGTTTTCTTCCAAAATTTTCATTTTTCTCTCATCTATCATCATTAAAATTTTAATAATTTCGTTTTCCATTAATCCCATGCATAATCATCCCAATTTGCTTATTTAAGTGATTAAATCTCACCCCCAAACTCAAATAATCACCTATTCATTACAATGAGCTATTCAATTTCAAAATTCTTACTTATAAAATTCATTAATGATCCCAATTCAAAAAATTTATTCAATATCAAAATAGTCACTTCACACAACTCATGCACATGAAATGTAATATGTTCATGCTATTCATCACTTCATTTGAGGTCAACTGCCAAAAATCACTTATTCAGTTCTTTTTAACCGAATTTTCTGCTATAAATGACTCTATATGCCATTTTCAATTCAAATCACATTCAATGGTTAATCCAATATTTCACACATGTTACAATATGTATGATGACCATTTTAGGCCATCATAATTATGCTTTTTCCCAAATTCACCATTTTAGTTCTTTTTCTTCTCATTAACTTTCTGTATAGCTCAAAATAGTGAATTTTATCAAATTCACAAAGTAAACTTTACCCATTTTCACATTTCAAATGCCATAAGTATTATTGATAATATGTGAAGATGTGAGTTGATAATTAATGGGGATAGAGGATATCTCATAGCTTGCTTATTCTTATGTACGGATGTCTTCTAAATGAATGGGGATAGAAAATATCCCAAGTTTATGCTGAATAGAATAGATGGGATGGGTATATCCCATGATGGTGATGTTATAGGCTATATTGATTGAATGTAGTCATTAATGGAATGTGAAGTCATTCCATGATATCTAATTGCTAGAATGATGAAATACTATGCTTGAATGTCATAGTAAAATATATGAGCTTTCTACGACATACCTATACGAAAAAATTATAATGTAAGATGGGCGGAATGGCCCAGAATTGATATAATGATGTTGTGTTGTGCCTGAATGACATAGTTGTAAAGTTATGCCTGTACGGCATAGTTTTAATATGATGTGTGGTATTTGCATGAAATAATATGATGTGGAGATATGTTAGGATACTATGCATGAACAACATACTAGAACTAATATATCATGCCTAGATGGCATGGATGTGGTGTTATACGCCTAAATGGCATGGGCCATTGGATTAGAAAATGAGACTTGAGTCTCATGGAAGTATTACATGATTACGCTTGTTTGAGTTATTAAATTACTAAGGCTAAATACCTCATGAGTATGTTGATAACATGGTTACATGTTATAGTTAATTCATGTTCTTGCTTAGAATATGTGACTTAAGTTTAATCATTATTTTATGTTGTTTTTGTCTACTTACTAAGTTGCCCTTGACTCATGCCTTCTTATTCTATTTTTTTAGCTGACAAGACTGGTAAAGAATCCCAACTGTGGATTGGGACTGATAATCCAGATTTGAAGACATTTTGATTATGAAATGGTAAAATTAGGATTGGAATCCCTTCATGTTATATTTTTATAAATTAAAAGTTAAATTAAATTTTTGTAATAAGATTAGAATGATATATATTGTATAACATGGGCATTTTATAGTGATATAATTGTAATTGTAGCTGTGCGATTGCCATCATAATCAGTTTCGGTCTTGGGACAGAGTTCACGATGTGGGTGTGAGTTCTTATTAATCTTAATTATTTTATGATTTATAAATTTAGTTTTTATATATTAAAAGTATGTTTTTTAGGTGTAGACCCTGATAATTCAGGATAAAATCTGCTAGCTTTTTTGGTAAAATTTGCGTAGAAATGGGAAGTTGATAGGAAAATATTAGATCTCACTTCGGTCCCAGTAGTGCAATATGAAAATGCATAGGGTGGGGATGCGAGGCATTACAAATGATATGAGGGCCTATTTGCTCATCTACGTGAGAGCACTGAACCTAGAATCATGATGACAATAGTTATTGAAAGAAAGAGAACATGACATACCTAAATAAGTTTATGGACCCATTGAACATATAAATGAACATTAGAATGTGAGGGAAATGTCAGTTATATCTGGAAGGCGTGAGTAAGGGAAAAAATATGTATATGATACTTTTGAATTAATATGATTATGCATAGATCATACTAACATAAAATGCAGGTGATAGCGTTGTGATAGAACAAGAGTAACCTAGGGATGGTTTGTGCCTTTTTATGATCAAAATAGCGTAATGAAGCATGATAGTGCCTATATGTGCATCATATAAGAAGGTTAATTAATTGTCCTTTATAATGTGTTTGATATGGAATGTTTGAATGTTACATTATATAGTGTGTCAAATAAATGACGTTGTGAAGTTTCATGAATTGATGTTAGAATTGAATATTGCTTGTTTATAGTGTATTTGAAATTAACTATTAGAATGCAAGTGAAATGATGAAATTGTGAAGTTTTGTGTATAAGTATTAGAAACTGAAATTGAGTTCAGTTGTTTGTTTGCTTGTAATGGAATCATTGGATTCCTTAAAATAAGATGTCATGTAAATTTGGTTGATTGTTTGACTACCTTGATGGGACATGGCATGTAGTGGCATGAATTCTATGAGTGATGCTTGATGAGTTTTATGATTGTGATTTTAATGCTAGAATGGCATTGTTGTGATTGTAATGCCAGAATGGAATTGATGTGATAGATATGTTGAGATAATGTTATGTATTCATGTATTAATTTGATTAATTTGGTTGATTAAAATGGTGTTAATATGGCATCACCTTGGCACGATTGATTGTTAAATAGGATGATCTATTATGTATGATTGAATAAACTTGTTTGTGAGCAAGTTGATTTGAATAAGTTGGCATTTGCGCCATGATTGTATTGGTTAATATTGAATTCCAATATACTCGAATTAAATTGTTTTGATATAATTGATGAATTGAGGTATTTCCCATATATTTACATTGAATTTGCTCTGAGCCTGAATTGCTATAATGGTAAAATATTGTATATGTGGAATGTGTTTACATAGTTGTATAGATTTATAGATATGATGTATGTGTGTGGCATATTGATGAGAATACCAAATGCCATATTTTATTACCTTAATACTTAATCTTTTATACCTATTTGATTCTTATATGCACTCGTTATTTTTATATTCTAATTTAGGAGACAATTGGAGTGTTTAAGTGCAAAAAGAAGTCAAATGAAGGATTTTGAATAATTTCAGTGTCACTTCATATTTTTTTCACTCTCTCATTTGAGCTCCGATTGAGATGATTAAAGATGTTCTAGAAACATACAAAAAAGATCTACAACTTTCATGTTGAAAGTTTCAAGAGATAAGGATAACATCAAAGGAGAATATAGAATGAATGTCAAAGTTAGGATATAGTGCAGAGGAGAAGCAACAAGGAGCAAAGCAGTTAGAGGCAGTAGACCATCACCGCCAGCACCCATACCGACGTAACCACCCAACCACTAAACAACAAGGAGCAAAGTAGTTGGAGGTGGTACTCATCCAGTGCTGGCAACGCCCAACTCTGTTCCCACTTTTCAAAACTTGCAAAAATTACATATTTTGCGTATTTTGACTCTGTATAAATAGCAATTTCTTAGGGCACTTGAGGGTTCTTTTGCTAGGATTTTGAGGAGGACGTTTTGGAGGCTTTTGATAAAGAATCTTCTTCTTCTTTCTTCTATTTTATTTTCTTTGTGATTTCATGGCCCTGAGCGGCTAAACTTTTATTCTTGGTTTAAGGAGACAAGCCTTAGAATCAATATACTATGAGATCTAATTTGATTTAATTATTCAATTTATGCTTTAAGTATTGAATGTTCTTCTTCGTTCATGGTTATGATTATTATACTTAATTGCTAGGAGGCCTACTAGTTTCTTATTCATTACAATCTATTGTTAGATTAGATATCAAATCCATAATCATTTGATCTCTCTAATTTGTGAAGCAACTAGGGTTTAATAATTTATTATTATAGTTATTAAATCTTAGAAATAATATTTAATTAAATTAAATGCAACTGCTAGTGCTTGTGTTGTTTAGCTTCACCAATCTCTATAAATCTTAATGTTGCTATTAGATTAAACCTTTAGTGCTGGTCTTGGGTTGTTTAGTGGTTAGGGTTAATTAGAACATTGGTTTCTAATTAACTATATTGAAGGAGATATATGAAAAATAATTCCAATGGCGAATATTTAAAGTATGGATTGATTTATAATTGCATCAATGATCAGTTATGAGATTCTAATGGTGGATGTTGACTTGAATCAAGATTTTCTTCTCTAATAGATTTCTTTTATAATACTTTCTTCATTACATTCAAAACCCCCCTTTCTTATTCTCATAGTATAAAATTAAGCTAGATACTCCTCGTGGGATTAACCCTTATTCATACTACTGCAGGTTATTTAATTGGAGTAAGGTTCTAAATTTGTTTGCCTATGATAGCACACTAAAATTTTGGCACCGTTACCGGGGAGGCATTTTAGTTGATTTTTGTGATTTTGTGATTTTTTCTATTTATTTTTTTTATGATTCATTAGATTCTCCTTAATTTTTTATGACTATTACTTGATCTTCTAAAATAGGCAATATGCAATACGAACCAGAAATAGAGCAAAATTTGCATAGATTAAGGAGTCAAACTCGAAGAAATTCTGAAAAGGAGGAAATCATAGCTGAAAATTGAACTTTGAAAGAGTTTGCCATACTTGATTTGGATCAACAACCCTTGTGCATAACATTGCCTACTTTAGATGCTATTATCAATTTTGAATTAAAATCTAGACTAATTCATCTCCTGCCCACTTTCCATGGTCTTACAGGTGAAGATCCCCATAAGCATCTGAAGGAATTTCACGTGGTGTGCACAAGTATGAAACCAACGGGGGTAACTGAAGAGTAAATCAAACTGAGAGCCTTTCCATTCTCTTTGAAAGATCTAGCTAAATATTGGCTTTATTATCTACCATTTGGGAGCATCACAATATAGAATGAGATGAAGAGGTTATTTTTTGGAGAAATATTTTCCTACTTCAAAAGCGACAAACATTAGGAAGAAAATTTGTGGTGTGAGACAGCATAGTGGAGAATCCCTATATGAATATTGGGAGCATTTTAAGAAATTATATGCATGTTGCCCCCATCATCCGATTAGTGAGTAGTTACTTATCTAGTATTTCTATGAGGGTCTTCTATCTATTGAAAGGAGCATGATTGATGCCGCTATTAGAGGAGCTTTGGTGGATAAAACTCCTAAAGCTGTAAGGAACTTGATTGCAAACATGGTAGCCAACTCACAACAATTTGGCAATAGGCTTGAGTCTCTTTCCAAGCCTATTAATGAGGTAAGTGTTTCCTCCCTTGAACAATAGATTGCAAGTCTAACTTCTCTTGTTCATTAATTGGCTATAAGAAATATGTAGATAGCGAAAGCTTGTGGAATTTGCTCCATGGTAGGGCATCCAACTGATATGTGCCCAACTCTTCAAGAGGAACTTATTGAGCAAGTGAATACAATGGGTGGTTTTTTCAGATGACCACAGAGGAAGTATGATCCTTATTCTAACTCATAGAACCCAAGATAGAGGGATCATCCTAATTTTAGCTATGGGAATCCATAAGAAAATCAGCCCACAACTCAAAATTGCCCAAATTTTCAGTAGTACATGCAGTCATACCAACCTCAACCAATAATAGGTACAAACTTTTAACTCTAGTATGTGTTTAAAAGACATTATTAAGTCTTTTACCTCTAACACTTTGCAATTCCAATAGGAGACAAAGGCTAGCATTCAAAGTTTGGAGAATTAGATGAGTCAAATGGCAATAACAATCAATCGGGTGGAGTCACAAACTTCAGGGAAATTGCCTTCTCAAATGGTGATAAATCCAAGAGAGAATGTTAGTGCAACCATCTTGAGAAGTGGTAAAGAGGTTGAAATTCTAGAAAAGATGACTCCTAACCAATGAAGTAAGTAAAGGAGAAAGATATCATTGCAGGCAAAGACCTTCCTAAGGATAATGAAGTAAATCAATATAAATTTTCACTTCTTTTTATATATAAACCAGTACCACCTTTTTCTAAGTCTTTAGCAAAATCTCAAAAAATCGAGCTAAGATCTATTTGAGACTTTTCATAAATGCAAGGTAAAACATTCCACTTTTTGAAGTCATTAAATAAGTACCTTATTATGCTAAATTTCTAAAAGAATTGTGTACAATAAAGAGAAAACAAAAGCTTTATAGATATGAAAAGGTGAGAGTAAGGGAGAATAATTCTATAATCATTCAAAGAAAACTCCTTGTAAAGTGCAAAGATCCAAGTATGTTTACTATCCCTTGCATAATAGGTAACACTAGACCTAAAAAGGCCACATTAGATTTATGAGCTTTCATTAATGTTATGCCATATTCTTTGTATGCTTCTTTGAAACTTGGACCTTTTAATAAGACTAGTTTTGTGCTTCAGTTAGTTGATAGATCTAATGCATATTCGAAAGGTGTAGTTGAAAATGTTCTTATGCAAGTCAATGATTTAATCTTCGCTACTGATTTTTATGTGCTAGATATGAAGAATGGTAATCAAATTGCTCTTATTCTATTAGGAAGATCATTCCTAAGACATCCAAGACTAAGATAGATGTTCATAGTAGCACACTTACGATGGAATTTGATGGTGAAATTGTCAAGTTTAACATTTATGATGCCATTAAATATCCTGATGATGATGATCCTATTTACTCTATTTATATGATTGATTCTTGTGTACAGGAAGTTTTTGAACTTGATGGAAAAGATGAATTGGAAATTACAATTAGTAAACATCTTGAGAAAGAGAATGAGTTGTTACCTTTGAGTACAGATTTGTAGGAAACTGTTGTGGCATTGAATGACTTTCCAAAGTTACCAAAATCAGGTAATGATCCTTACACTGAGTTACCATTTTCTAATAGGAGCCTTTTACCCTCTATTTTGTTGGCATCTACTCCAGATTTAAAGTCTCTTTCCAGCAACCTCAAGTATGTATTCCTTGAAGATGGAGAAACCTTGCATATGATCATCTCCAGTAAACTCAATGCATTCTAAGAAGAGAAACTTGTGCCTGTTCTTAAGAAGCATAAGAGGGCTATTGGTTGGATAATGAAAGATATTAAAGGAATTGACCCATCTATATGGATGCTTTGCTATTTTCAGTTTGCAATTGCTCTAGACTGAAGAAAGATGTAGTGAGTCGAGCCAACGACTATAAACAAAAGTGCTATTTTGGAGGCAACTCGAGGGGAGTTTATGTTTCCTTTTCTTATTTCTACATTTATATTATGATTATTTTTGCATATTATTTGTATTTGACCTTATATTAGGGACAATATAAGTTTTAAGTGTGGGGAGGGAATTTAGGTTTGGGTTATATTTTTGTATTTTTGTATTTTTATTTTCTCTTATTTTTGAAAAAGAGATCTTTCAGAGAGAGTCAGTTTTACCCTTTATTTTAGTGGTTTCCAATGAAATGAGGTTGAGGATGTCATGGGCAAGATTCAACTAAGCTTGAAAAATTTATAACATGATTGAATAAGTAATGTTTAAATTTGTAATTACTCAGTTTAGTTATTGTCCTTGAGAATTATTATCACTAAATTTCATAGGCAAAAGCTGGTAAGATTTTGAGCCTTTAGATAGACACATTCACATCAGTCTCATCCTTCTTCTTAAGAGATATTCTTCCATGGATTTATTTCTCTAGAACTTGCCTTGATTTTCTTTGAGATCACATTGATGCATGCATAATGAACATGATTAAGGCCTTCTTTGTTATGAACTAAATGAGCCAAATAGCCTACCTTGTGATCAATTTTTCTTCTTGTTAAGCCCCTTTGAGCTTTAACACTTTTATTGCAAACCTATGTTACACGCTTGAAACCCCAAAAAATAATATTTTTACCCAAGCCATAGAGCCAGTGGAGCATGAGTTATCATTTGTTAGGTATGGTTGTATAAGAAATAAAGTGTGGGGTGTCAAAATTTGTGGAATGACTAAGATTGGTGAAATAGAATAGATTATTGTTCTTAAAATTGAAAAGAAATATGTCAAAGTGAAAGAAAAAGAGAAAAAAAAAGAAAATAGCAAGATTCCAAAGGAAGGGATCTGTTTATACATCATGTATTCAAAGGTGAAAGATGTTGAAGAAATAATTGATTTTACATATCATATATATTTGAGCTTAAGTTAATTTATTTGTGCTTCATTGGTTTCAATGGCTTTCGAACTACATCTCCAAATATTTATCACCTTTACCCTAAACTCCATTACAACCCATGAAAAGTCCTTATGATTTGTAATATGCATGTGATCCTAGTGATGGAAAATGAGAAGACGTGCAAGCTTATGGTAGATCACTTTCATTGGAATGAATTTGAGTAGAACATATACCTTTCAAACACATGAGAGTAGAGTGTTTATTTTCATTAGGGTTCTACTTATTTAGTTTAATCCATCTTCAAGAGTGAATGCTTACTAAATGATTGTAGTTTATGTGAGAATGATTTGTTTATGATATATTATGAGTTTTAAAGAGTTTGGTTGTTCTTTATTTATGATAATTGCAACCTTGATAATCTTTTGGGGAGAGAATTTGAATTTTGCCCGAGGATGAGAAAAAGTTAAGTGTGGGGGTATTTGATGAGAAGACAAAATGTCATATTTTATTCCCTTATTGCTTAATATTTTGCTCCTATTTGATTCATATATGCACTCATTATTCTTATATTCTAATTTAGGAGACAATTTGAGTGGTTAAGTGTAAAAAGAAGTCAAAGGAAGGATTTTGAATAATTTCAGCATTATTCTATATTTTGGTCATAACTCTCTCATACGACCTCCGATTGAGATGATTAAAGATGTTTTGGAAATAAAAGAAAAATTTCTACAACTTTTATATTGGGAGTTTTGAGAGATAAGGACTACATCAAAGCAAATACAGGAAGAATATCAAAGTCAAGATGCAATGCAGAGGAGAGGCAACCAGGAGCAAAGTAGTCGGAGGCAGCCGACCAGCGTCAGCCCCCACCTGGCGCCCCCGGCACCCATACCAATGCAACCACCCAACCACTAGATACAAGGTGGGGCCGACGGTGATAGCAGTGCCCATCTGGCGCCAGCAGCGCCCAACTCTAATCCCACTTTTTGAAACTTATGTTAATTACATATTTTACATATTTTGACTTTGTATAAATAGCAATTTCTTAGGGCACTTGAGGTTTCTTTTGCTAGGATTTTGAGGAGAATTTTTTGGTAGGTTTTGACAGATAATATTCTTCTTCTCTCTACTATTTTATTTTCTTTGTGATTTCATGGTCCTGCGTGGCTAAACTTTTATTCTTGGTTTTAGGAGACAAAAGCCTTAGAATTATTATACTGTGAGATCTAATTTGATTTAATTATTCAATTTATACTTTGAGTATTGAATGTTCTTCTTTGTTGATGATTATGGTTGTTATGCTTAATTTCTAGGAGGCCTACTAGTTTATTATTCATTGCAATCTATTGCTAGATTAGATATCAAATCCATAATTGTTAGATCCTTCTAATTTGTGAAGCAACTAGGATTTAATAATTTTTTATTGTTGCAATTATTAAATCTTAGGAACAATATTTGACTAAATTAAATACAACTATTGGTGCTCATGTTATTTAGCTTCACTAATCTCTACAAATCTTAATGTTGCTATTAGAATAAACCTTTAGCGTTGGTCTTAGGTTGTTTAGTAGTTAGGGTTAATTAGAACATTGGTTTCTAATTAACTATGTTGAAGGAGAGATAGGAAAAATAATTCCAATGGTGGATATTTAAAGTATGGATTGATTTATAATTGCATCAATGATTAGTTACGAGATTCCGATGGTGGATATTAAATTGAACCAAGGATTTTTTTATAACACTTTCTTCATTAGATTCAAAACCCCCCTTTCTTGTTCTCATAGCATAAAATTAAGCTAGATACTTTTCGTAGGATTGACCCTTATTCACACTACTATAGGTAATTTAATTGGAGTAAGGTTCTAAATTTGGTTGCCTATGATATCACACCACATACATATGCATGAACTTGATACAACAATGTTTGCCAGTGAGTTGGTGGTCAGCTCATGAAAATTGCTGATTGTTAATGAGTTAGTGGTAAGCTCATAAAAACTACCATTATATAAGTTTGCTAGTAAGCTTGGAAACTAATGAGTTGATGGTCAGCTCTTGAAAACCACTGATTGCTAATAAGTTGGTGGTTAGCTCATGAAAACCATTGGTTTTTATGAGGGATGGTGTGGAGGCCGAACATTGCTTGATAATTGGCCTGGATGGCCTGGTTAGAGGTGGTTGTATGGATGGTAGTATGGGAGGTGGCTGCATAACCTGGACTGTGTGGCATTGTGAATCATAAGCATTGAATTGCTATGATATTATTATTGTCATCTATTGTTACATTATCAATGGTATACATTGATGTGCATGTTATGAGACTACTATGTTTTGAATATACAGAAACTATAATTGATAACACCATGTGTGATTGAAGGATGCCTTATAATGAGTTTGTATATACAATTCATTGTATTGGTTATAGGAGTCACATTTTGAGATTAAGTGCATGAACTATGCATCATGAGTGTGCATTTCGGCTTGATAGACCACTTTTGTATAACCATATGTCATGAAATTGGTGTATCAATAACACAAAGAGAGTACATGAATAGAGGGATAGATATCCCTTGCCGTGAGTAATTGTGAGAGGAGTAAACCAAGTTGATTTTTTTTTATATAAGCAAAGCTTGTACCCATATGGATGGAATGGAAGAGTTTATTTTGATTTGATAAATTTTTTTTGTCATGTTGAATGCCATGGATGAGGAATTGTATTAGGGTTAGTAAATAATTAGTATTATATGATCAGTATTATACAACTTGCATGGTGTATCATATGGATATGGATCTGCAAGTGTGAAATGATATAAATGCATTAATAAGGTTGCAATTTGAGAAAATACCATGGTAATCAAAGTTTTGAGGATGGAACTTTTTGTAAGGGGGGTGGTTTGTAATACTTAGGGTATTGATTTTTGTATAATTATGTGATTACATGCTAATAAGACTATGGAAAAGAAAAAGAATGAAGAAAAAAACTTGAATTTAATTTATATTTTAGGCACAATTGTATGGGAACGTGAAGTTGAAAACTGTATAGGTGCAACTTGTACCCAACTTTTGTCATATTTTATGGATTATTTAGAAAAACTTTCCAACATTAAAGTTGTAGCAATTTAAATTTAGCTTTGAATGAATTAAGAATCATATGAATTGGATATGATATGAGGAAATTAGAGTTGAAATACTTTGGCTGTCCCTAGAGATATAAATTGGGTTAAAACACATGTTGTCACTTTAAGTCTAAATTAATCATATTTTGGGATTGAATTAGAAAAATTAATAAACATATTTTGGGAATCTCTTCATGTTATATTTTTATAAATTAAAATTTAAATTAAATTTTTTTAATAAGGTTAAAATGATGTATATTGTATAGCATGGGCATGTTATAGTGATATAATTGTAATTGTAGCTATGTGATTGCCATCAGATCAATTTTGGTCTTTGGACAAAGCTGAGAGTGTGGGTGTGAGTTGTTGTTAATCTTAATTATTTTATGATTATTAAATTTAGTTTTTATATATTAAAAGTATGTATTCTAGGTGTAGACCTTAATAATTCAAGGTAGACTCTACTAAATTTTTTAACAGAATTTATGTAGAAATGGGGAGTTGATAGGAAAATATTAGTATCCTGTATCAGCCAAGGTATTACAAGATAAAAATGCATAGGAAGGGATGCGGTGCGTTACACTATTGCAAAAGCTGAGTATATAGCAACTAGAAGTTGTTGTGTATAATTGCTTTGTATAAAATAACAACTTCTAGATTATGATTTGAAGTATAGAGACATATCCATTAGATGTGATAATACTAGTGTTATATGCTTAATTAAGAACTCTATTTTGCATTCTCACACAAAACATATAGAGATTAGATATCATTTTATTATAAATCATGTGAAAAAGCATGATATATATTTAGAATATGTGTCTATAAATGCCCAACTTACTGACATCTTCACCAAGCCATTACCGTTAGAAACCTTCTAAAATATTAGAAGAGAATTGGGCATGACTAGTGTGAATGCATAAACACAAAATTTGTGAATGCATAAACACAAAATTTGATGGTTCTATGTTTTGTTACAAATTGTGTGAATGAAATGTTTTGATCTATTTGGATTTGTCTAAAGCTACACTTCAAATACCTAAAATTCTATGTTGTCTCAGATAGTTCAAATGTTTGCACTAGTTTATGCTCCTTGAAGCTGATCTAGAAGAGTGTATGTTGCACTAGTTTATGCTCCTAGGAGCTGATCTAAAAGAGTGTTGGGTGCATTGATTGTATTTCTGCTATAGTAAGATAATGAAACCCAAGATACTAAGAGGAAAGTATTCTTAGAAGAGTGGAGTAGAGCATTGACTCGAACCACTATAAAAATTTTGGTGTCTCGATCATTTGTGTGCCAACTGCTAATTGTATTGTTTGCTAGAGGGATATTAATGCAAAAAGGCATTTTAGCAAAAGTTTTTGATTACCCCATTCACCCCTCACCTCTTGGGTATTTGCCTAATCTTCGAGACTAATAATAATAACTCAGTATTTTCACATGAAAACATAGCTTCCAAAATATTACAGTGCATAAAAATAGGAGTTTTAAAAATAAACTGAGTTGCTACACATTTGTGTTTTTTTGAAAATTACAACACATCTTCCACATAGACATTAGTTTCTGAAAACATCATACATCCTTGACTTCTAAAGATTTCAACAGAATTATGTAGAGAAATTAGCTTTCAAATATAACTCAAAATAGTCATAAGTGTTGAATGTTGTGGCAACCAATTGCTAAAACCACTTTAAACACATTGCTGATTTCTGAAATCACATTTTAGAATTCAAAAGCATGTTCAACAAAGCTCAACATGTATTTGTGAAAGTTTGAAGTTATTATTTTAGATGTTATAAATCTATTTTGCAATAAATAAGACATCTTCAACACATCTAAAATCCTCTTTCACATGTCTAAAGTGGTGGAATTGCTTCTTAGTCATGCATCTAAAATCACTTTGTGCATCTGAAGTTCTATAGCATTTTTAGTGTTTTGACCATAACTTTCACTTTCAAACTCGGAATCATGTGATTCTTAGCACGTTGGATAGATAATTTGAAGAGATACAAATTTTTTATTGAACCAATTTTTTGAATCATCCTGTATATGTTCAATGGCATGCCTCGAAGTGATACTTTTTGATAATGTCTAAAGTTATTATTTTAGATGTTGTGAAGCTTTGAAGATTGTTAAAGTGTTTTGGCCATAACTTTCTCATCTATACTCAGAATCATTTAAATCTTAATTCATTAAAAACATAAGAACAACGGATACAACTTACATATTGATCACATTTTCTTAATCAGCCTCAATTTATCCTAAATATTGCTTTAGACATTGTGCCTTTGTCACAATTAGCTCCATTTTATAGTTTTGACATCTAAAACATTAACAAACTCTGTTAAATGCAATATTCACCCAAATGTCAATATAAACCATTAAAATCACATCAAAAGAGGATCCAAAATATATAAATTAAGGTATAAAAATATGATATATTATGAGCTTATCACGCCTCAACTTCCAAAATGGTGAGTGCCTCCATCTTAAAAGCAGCCGACTATACCGCAACATCGCAATTAGCTTCTGCTCTCTATAGCCTCTACCTCCTTACTAGAAGCCTTGCCATGCTCTCTCGCAAAATTGACAAGTCTCCTACCCTCCACAACGGCATCATGCTTGACGATTAGGGCATCCTCTCAGACCTTGAGAGAAAAAGTAGTATCCTCTAGGTCCATAAAATGCTTCTTGTACTCCTCAAAGGAAGCCTTCAAAACAAACATCTTTACAATCGCTTGATTGCGCTCATGCTATAGATTGGAAGAAGAAGATGCGCTCTCTTGCTCCCATGCCAATGCCGCTTTCGCCTCTCGCAAGTGGTCAGATGCCACCTATCGCTCCACTTCCATCTCTTGGATATGTGGACATTTGAGCCAACTGTTTTCAACTGCTGGAAAGTTCCAATGAACAAAGCTTTAGTCAATCAATGAAGTTCCGATGTGTGATAGAGAAGCTTACAACATCCATTACTGATTCCACCACAAGTTGGTTAAAGAACATCTCAAAAGCCTGGGTTTGATCATAAAAGCAGGATAGCTTGCTCACTAAAATCACTATCATGTTTGGATGCTCAACGAGGGAACTAATCGGACTCATCCCTCCATGTAGGGTGTTGGTAAGAGAACAAGGATGAGAGGACCTAACGCTAGCAGAAGTGGTATCCATGCCAACTTGTGTCGATCCAAGAGGCACAACACAGCCACTTGAACTTGAAGCATCGTACACAAATGTTGGGTAGGACAGGCGGAACCATATCCAAACTGCGGATGCTTTACGGCTCAGAAGACTTGATAAAATAAAAAGATACCTTGAAAAAAATCAAGAAAGAGAGAATTAGTCTTTAGCCAACTATTATAACTCCTCGCACAAAATAAAATTGAGAAGATACTAACTAGCAAAAGAAGTAAAAGGATGTAGAGAAGAAGAAAGTGATGATGTAGAAGCTTCTATGATCACCTCCCCTTGAGAAGCACCTACACCACCTCCTAGTGATTTAGCAGTTGCTACTTGCTCTTCGATAGCAAAAACTTTGTGCCTCTCCTCCAAAGCCACTTCCTTAGTATTCCCTGCTCTTGATGAACCTGAATCCAATGTTGGAGTTACATTTGCCATAGGCTTGGATCTAGAGGAAAATGAAAGGACAAGAGGCAATGGAAGATGTAGGGGCGACATAAAAAGAGGAAGAAGAGGATGAAGATGAATTAGAAATAGAGAAGAGAGAACAAGATAAAGACACCAGAATAGAACTGGACAAAAAAGTAATATTTTGAGAAGAATTCACTTGTGAGAGGGTGGGATCATCAAAATCATCACCCTCTAAAGAAGAGGAGCTTCTTTAGAGGAGCTCCACTCTGGGTGGGATCTTGATGAATTTTTAGGGCTAGTGCATCCTCTAAAGAAGCCACATCATGAGAGGGTGATGATGAAACTGGTGCAACATGTTGACCGAATTCAAAAGAAGAGGAGGAGGATGGAGAATGTGAAGCACTACCCCCTAAGGAAACATCTACACGATTGGCATGAGGGGAACGGGCAACCTCTAATGGTTCCGGTTGAATATCTAGAACCTATGGCTTTTCCTCGAATCCGATAGAAAGAGGAGAAGATAAAATGGGAGGAGTGTAAGTGGAAGAAACAAACTCTAAATTCTAAGCAACAGACTTAATCCTCTAAGGCTTAAAGAGTGGAGCCACACGACTGGAAGCAAAAGGACAAGTAGGAATGGCTTGATACGAATTGAAACTAGAATCGGCAAAAAGATTGAACTTCTGCTCTATAACTGAGCCCAAGTCGGGAAACAAGGATAGCGAAGATGGAAGAGAGCCGGGAGAGACGACATCCTAGCCAAGGAGACGACATCCTAGCCAAGGAAGCCACACGGGAAGTCTGCTTGGCGACCAAATTTGGAGGATGATAAAATGTCCACCCATAACCTACCTAAGGACATGAACCTATACCTAAGGAAGCCTAAACTAAATTACTCTAACAAAGAAAGCATGACCGGCACACGATTAGGGCTGGTAGTCCATTGGTTACCCAAGCCCACTGGCTTTTCCACTCTTCATCCCTATTAGAGATGTGAGAGAAAAGCTAGCATGAAGGAGATAGTAATAATGAGAAGAATGGGGTGCCTTACTAAGAGTGGAAATAGAGGAAAATATGGAAATCATGAAAATGGGAAGCTACCAAAAGTAATGTACCCAGTGCAAAAGAGAAAAAATGAACACCAACTATTGGGAACTAACTATCCCCAAGAAAGATCATAGGGGCTAAGGACAAGAGAGATGAAGTTATGTTGGACCAGGCAAAATATCAGCTGAAGGGAACCAAGGGAAACAAAAACAAAGTTTTCAAGGGATTGAAAAAGTAAAGCAAAGACATTAGGAAACTCCGAGAACATAACTTCAAGCAAAGACTATGATATCTATTCAGCCCACTTTGCGAGATGAGATTTGGACTGCCCAGATGGAAACTACAGATGAGGAATTTCAGAAACTGAGAGAGAGAGCTCAGAGCGGTGGACTACCTGATTATACTATTGGTGCTGATGGCATCCTGAGATACCAGAATTGGCT
>JAYJMB010000379.1:0-10096 GCA_036873735.1 Pouteria campechiana
GCCAGCGCCGGACGCAACTGGTTGGTCGACTGATCAAATCAGATCAGTTGGCGCCTTCTGATTTTCCATACCCAACAGTATCTTTTTCATATAAGGGCATTTTATCGAACATGTACTAGGCAAAACTTAACCATAAATTTCCGCATTCTACAATGATATATCAGAGCATTCACATCCCCAACTTTGTACAAGTTATTTTCAATCCCAAAATATACTAATCCTTCATTCCACTTCATTAGACTCTTAGGGTTACAATCAACCCTATAGGCATAATTTACCACTCCTTTGGGCATTTCATCAATTATCTCACAAACATAGATTAAAGCATAAAAATTCAACAAAGTCTTTCAAGGGAGATTTCATTACCAGTCATACACACATATCATATGACATGATTTATAATTAATTAATCATAAAACAAGCTAAACAAGCCATTAACTTAGTTAATTTACTGCTTATACATTCTACATAAGAAATTCCCCTTTTCACAATTCATTTGGTTCTATCTAACTACATAATTAGATTTCTCCATACCCAATTCATTCCAAAAAATATTGCAATTCACTAATCAATCATTTTTCTCATGAAATCCTCAATAATTTCATATCAATTCCCTTTTAAATCACTATTCATGAAACCCTAGTAAAGTAAAAATCATAAATCAAAATGAGAAAAAATGCACTTACCATGAAATCAAAGCATCGCTTCCTCCCTTGCACAAGGATTCGGCCTCAACACTTCACGACTCCACCATGGGTTGCTATAACTCTAGTTTCCATCTTCTTTCATAGTCTAAAAAGTTAAAACCTAGGGTTAGATGCATGCTTGATTACATGCCTAAATCATCTAGTTTTCTAGCGAAAGGGCAAGAATTTAGGGCATGAATGAAGCTATGGTAAGGGTTTGGGGGTGGGAAGAAGGAAAATGGAATGAAAATGAAGAAAACAGAATGACCTTAAAAAGCCAAATCACTGACTTTACATCACTACAGGTGCTCTGGCACCCACTTGAGCACCCCGATGCCTAACTCCCTACCCATGGCCTCCATGCACTGGCACTCTAGTGCCAAACCCGCTACCCGCTAGGAGCAGTTGTGGTACATTCTATCATGCCACGCCTTTAAAGGCATGACCTTGATTATTTTCCTTTATTTTCACTACAAGTTTCTCACTTTTAAGGTTGTGGGTGCTCCAATCCCATTCTATTACTCCTATACTTTTCAATATTTCTCCTCTAATTTTCCTAATTTTAATGAAATTTTTGCCAAAAATTTGGCAGAGTCTACCCTATATTATCAATATTTAAAACTAGTAGAATTATCATTATAGATCTAATTTACATTTA
Organism: Pouteria campechiana; assembly: GCA_036873735.1. Lineage (NCBI taxonomy): Eukaryota > Viridiplantae > Streptophyta > Magnoliopsida > Ericales > Sapotaceae > Pouteria > Pouteria campechiana. The sequence continues at coordinate 1,345 of JAYJMB010000379.1, forward strand.
TATGTTGGTTCTTAAAGTATGGCTTAACCCAAGAGGGGAGGGATGAATTGGGTATATAAATATTCTTTGCTTAACCCCTGTTAGACCATTTTCCTCTTTTCATGATTGTGTAGTGTGCATAGTAAGATAAATAATAAAAATAGTAAAGTGCATAAAAGATAAAGTAAGTAAGAAAACACACACACACAGACGACACAATTTTTATAGTAGTTTAGAAACCCTATCCCTACATTAACTCTTCCAAGAGCAAACACTCATTGTGCCTTGGGTTCCACTATATCCCATATAATAGAAATACAAAATGCTCCCAACACTCTTCTAGATTCTAGCTCTAGGGGGTGTAAACAAGTGTTCCCAACACTCTTTTGGTTTCAAGAGCTCACCAGGAAATCCACTAGTTTCTAAGATCACTAGCAAACTTGTTGGTTTTCTAGAGATTAACCAGAAAACTTATACACATTTACAAAGTGTTACAATGAAGCACAGGGGAAGATATGATCTTTTACAACTCTAACAACAAAGAAAGATCTTCCCAAAATGTAAAATCAATGGCCATAAGGACATGAAGGTTTAAGCTCAAGGATAGATAACTAAAGATTTAAGCTCTGGGCTATGGGTGGAAGGATTTGCACAAGGTTAAGCATATCAGAAAAGTATTCATTTACCACCTTTGAATCATTTCATCTCTTCTCCTTAAATAGCTCTCTTGAAAACTTGACCATTGGAGGAGGATGATCTTCATTGAATGTAGAGACAAAAGTAGATGAGTAGGAAATAAATGTACAAGACCGTTCTGATAATCTCCCATTTGAAAATGCCATCTTTTAATTAATTCCCATATGCTTAAAGTTGTTTTGCATTGCCGATCTTAACATAGAAGAAGGTGAATAGCTGGTTCAGGCAACTGACAAATGAGGAGATGTTGCAACTCTGACTTCATTCATGGTGTTGGAAAGAAGACAATAAATTATGATAGATTTAGTTCCTTCACTTTGACCGGTACTTTATTGTATTTGTCTAAAGTAAGTATTAGACAAAGTCTCTTTCCAGCTGGACAAATTCTCTTCATCTTCTACTTTATCCATAGTTGATTCTAGATGAAGTTGGGCTTCTTCATTTTTAGACAAACATATTTTCCTTTCTGAACTTCTTCTTCCACCCATTGCCTTTTCATTATTTCTTGAGATTTCAAATAGAGTATTTAGATTGATATCTTTAAGCATATATTGAAATTTTTATAACTTAAACTTTATGAAATGTTGCAAATGGTTAGAACAAATATTTGTAGTCTTGCACTTGGAGAATTTAATGGGTTATTGATGTTTGATTCTAGCACTTAGAACCTTCACGCATTTCGTTCTCCTTCAATGGATTGCTTGTTTTTACCATCCAGAAAGGTTGTGGACTACTTAGAAGAATATTATTGCAAATTCCAGCTATTGTAAAGTGTTGAATTTTTTATATATGAAAATAGTGAATTTTCACTGTAGTAAGTTACTGTAGCAGGTCATTTTAGTAGGTCACTGTAATTCCACTTCGTCTGAAGTAAGTAGCAGACAAATTAGCTAGCTTTATCTGTTAATACTATAGCAGGTTACTATAGTAAATTACTATAGCACTGCTTTATCTGTTGTTTGTCTGAAGCATCAGACGAATATCTATTTGTTGGTACTGTAGCAGCGGTACAATAGGAACATCATTGTATCATATTATTGTAGCACCGCACCACTTTGTCTGTTACTTCATCTACTAATCACTTAAAGCTTTGTTGTTGTACTATAGAAGAGTTACTGTAGTGTCCTTATTGTAGCATATTATTATAGCAATCATATGTTGCAATTTGTCTGTTGACTTCGTCTGCTAATTTGAACTTCGTCTATTATTTATTTGCTAATTTGTCTTATGCTTCATCTTTCACTTTAGACTATCCACTTCATCTTCCACTTTAGCAATTCACTTCGTCTTAGACAATCCACTTTGTCTTCCACTACAGTAGCACTATTGCATTTTACTATAGCAAAAGTACTATATCAGCGTACTTGCACAGAGAAATTTATGCTCTTTTGTCATATTATTAACTTGACATTTTTCATTATACATTATCCACATATAATATACATAAGTTAAAGTATGGATAAATTATTTAAGTACAATTTCTTTTTCATGTAAAAAATATATTCTATAAAGCACACTTATCAAAATATGTTTATCCGCATATGATTTTAACAAGTTGTAAAACATGGATAAATCACATATTGTATTATATTTTCCATTATAAATCACAATATAATATCCATATGAAATTTGCATAAGTTATAAGGTATGGATATATACTTTAAATCATGATTTTGTTTCTATAGGCTCATTTAAACACTCATTCTTTTCTTTTGAGAAGATATCTTTTTAAGGCACTTTTAACATATAATCCAAGGTATCATAAACAAGGTTGAAGATAATATCGATTAATATGATTTCCCTTCCAGACTTATATCAAGATTTATATACTTTCATAAATGATATTCCAATAGAGCACACATATTTCAAGCATATGTTTCTACATTTCAAGCTTTCTATACTAGAGACATCATTAGCATTGATCAAGTCTTAAGATAAATTTTGTTGTCATCAAAAGCATACAATAATCCCAACATTCTCCCCCTTTTGGATGATGACAAAACTTGATGACTTGTGACATTTAAAGTCATGCTAATGAGCCAATAGCAAACTCCCCTATCTAATTGGAATGTGTAATCCTATAGAGTTTGATAAAGATAGGTTATGATATATAATTATATTCTTCTCTTAGATGCAAGTCATGACTAGCGTCCTTCCTACTACCATACCATCCCAATTTCTTAAACAAGTCTTTCTTCATTTTTCTCCCACTTTTTGTTAGCATCAAAAAGGTGTATGAAATGAATGGAATATGCCTTCACCTTAATAGCTAGAAGATAGGATAGGTAAATGCAATCAGGAGCATGGTATGAGATTAATACTTTCATCCGAAATGTTTTGCTATCCTTTGTTGTATCAAAGCACACAAAGCAGATATATATATATAGCACAATCCATTTTTTCCCAAATCTTCTTTTATTCCAAACTCTCTCCCTTTTGTATTAAGTTTATGACTCACAAATCTACATATTTCTCCCCTTATATTGTTGGGTTTCTAAAGAGTTCACAACCATAAATGAATCTTGGTCCTATACAAAGCATAACTATGAGCTTGAGATATGATTAGTTTTTAGCAATATAAGACTAGATTCATGTCATGAGCAACATCCAAATCGTAATTCAAGTTTTGAAGATGTGTAAACAGTTTTCAAGCATATATCGATTCATATATCATTTCGAGGAGGCATCAAATTCATAATTCTCATTTAAACATAAAGGACATTGAATTGACAGTCATATTTAGCAAAGAGATTGCATAAAAAACTTTATCACATCTTTTTAAGAATGAAAACATCATAGTTTTAATCATATAAGGTTACAAACACACTTCATTTTAGTCATACATGATCCTAGTAGTTATGTTTGTTTCTCTTATTAGTTTGTAGTTTCTTGATGCTGTTCAATGATGGCAACACGGAATTTTTCTTAATTCAGATTGGGATCTCTATCATTTTTATCATTAGGTAATGTTTTATACAATCTAAGTTTCTTATTCTCCTTTCTTAAGATGGTAGATTGAGAAATATAAATATGAAGGTAATATATGTATACGTCTATAGAAAAATCAATAGACGAAGTCAATTCATCTATTGTAAAGAAACCTTATCTATGCTATCAAGAGTTGTCTGTAACTTACAATAGACAAACCAACAGACAACAATACTTTGTTTAGTGAACAGTGAGAAAAGAACTTCATCTATTACTCATCATAAACAAATTAGAAGATAAAAAAGTGAAAGTGCTCCAAATCTCCAAAGAAGGTGCTCAACATTACTCAGCTCTTTACATAGCACATCTTAATATGATATACATGTGAATCAAACATTTCTTAGGCTTTCTCAATTTTTTTGAATTCACATGCTTAGAAATCTGTAACTTTTTAAATATATCTTCAGGAATACTGGTTTCTTCTAACCTAAACTTTAGATCATCAAAAGTAATTAAATTTCAGTGCTTAATCCTAGGGAGCTTCATGAAAAATTCTTCTTAATTCATCTAAGCTCAAATTTGCAAGAAGCACCATTATCTTTTCTTGTAAGGCATCTCATTATAGAACTTGAATAGAGTGGGGTAATCTGAAATAGATATCACTTTTCATGCTCACTCAGACCACACTCATTCAATTATCTTTAAAAATTCATAAGCCTTTTGTATGTCCTTATATGCTCAATATGAGCTTTTGCAAATCTATTCATCCCATGATTTATGCACCTTATCAATTGAATAGTTCATCCAAGAATCATATTTTAGTATTCAACATAGGATTTGATTACCAAAGACTTTTATCAATGCCATGTGGCATATTTAGGCAAATTCTAATACTTCTGGAGTTAGATTTGAATAATATATTCAACATAAAAATTGTATGCTTTGTCCTTATCTTTTAAATGCATCAATAATCACATAATTCTAATTTTTTATGAAAATGTTATTTCTAGAATAATGCGATTGTCTCTAGTAGCTAAAACTTAGTTTGAAATTTCACTCTATCAAAACGTCATCACTTTGAGGCCAAAGGACTCTTATAAGAAAGCTGATTTGGTAAAAGGGATAAACATAAAAGTTGTAACTCTTTAAACTATCTATCCATGGAATCAAGAATTACCTAATTTCAAGTTTGTATGAGAAAGTTATGATCAAAATACTAAAGACTGCTCTAGATGATGCAAAAATTATAAAAAATAGCTTGGTATGAAACAGACTATCATGTATTATTTGAATTTTCTCATCATATAATTTTAAGTTGTATTTTCTCAAAGATTATTGCAAACATTATAGTCATGAATGGTGGGAATAATAAATAAGATGCAGTAATTTATGCCATAAGCATAACTTTTAAGCATTCATAAAGATTTAAGTTATTTTGTTAATTATTTCAATATTGGGAATTTAAGCATTAATGATGATTATAGAAGGAATAGCTAGGCATGGAGTGCTTATTTGAGACATTAAACCATGAGGTTTCCCAAATAGACTTGACTATGCCTTGGGACTGTAATTATATTAAGAATTAGTTATTTTGCATATCAATTTAAATTTTCAAAATGATTTAGTTCATAAGCAATGAATTCATATAGATTCAAATCTAAAGAAGTTAAATGTACATTTTGGGAATATGAAGAATGGATAGCAGTAAAATGCATATGTTCAATGTGCTTATTAATCAAATATATATCAACTTTGGCAAACTTATCTCTTTTGTAACTTCCTTTTTTAATTTCTGTATTTGAGCTCATAAATGATGATTCTAATCTTAACTTTTCATTTCAATGCTTGATTTTCTTTCTTTATCTTGAAGTTTGTAGATTGAGAATACGATCTTGTTTTCTCATCATTCTTGTTCTTCCATGTGCTCATTTTATGCTTTTCCTACATACACTTGAAAGATTCTTGCACTTTTCTTTCATTAGCAAAGTCAAATAGATGTGAGCTTTATGCAATAACTTAAATAGCGCAATTCCTTTTTATCGCAAAATAGTATGCATTTAAGAATTTAGACTACTCAATAAAATAGAATACACTTCATCATTTTGAATAGATCATTCATTACTTAAATTGTTTGCTTATTATATGAATGTTTTCATTTTCCTAGGTAACTCTATAATTCTATTTCAATTTATGTTTTAGTTTTGTATCATGAATTTATTTGATTTAGGTTATTCTAGGGTAAAATTTAGCATTCTATACAAATGAAATCATATCAAAAACAAATAAGTAAATGGATTAAGTATGGATATTAAAAGAATATAGAGGAATTTGGGTTCGAGTTGTCATACTTGCACCTACCTTTTCTTTGTCTTTGGCTTCTTAAAACATCTTCTTCATCCAATATTAAGAAGCCATTTTCCCTTTGGTGGAACTTGATCAATCTTTTTTTCTTATTCTTCTTCTTCTTCTTTTTCTCTTTCTCTTCTTTGGGTTGCTCCCCCTCAACCCATGAGTCCATTTCTGTTGGAGGTTGCTCCTCCTTTTCTTCTACTTGGTTTCCTGCACTCAAATCAATCTTTACAATAGTATTAGTTTCATTTGAGTGTAAATTAGCTTGGTCAATTTCTTCTTCTCTTGAGGATTATTCCTCCTCAACTAGTGCATCATCACTTTCTTCTTCTTTTTGTTGCTCTTCTTTGTATTCTTCCTTTTCTCTATCTTTTCCTGTACTCATGTTTAACTTAATAGGAAGATTAGTATCATCTTGCAACAAATTATTTTGCCCCTTAGAAATTACCTTTAACCTGTCTAACATTTCTTTCACACTTTTATAGATTCAGACAAAGTTGCAAATGGTGGGGCAGAGAGCATGTAGTAAGGCATTCATTGCCTTGACATTATCTTGTCATTCTCTCTCTTCATCCTCAACAAAGCCAATAAAAATAGTTTTCCATAAAGCAATATCGTTGGCCATAAGACTAATTTTCAATCTCCTCTTCCATTGTACATGAATGGATCCATCATAATATGGAAGTTGAGAGGTGGAATATCCTTCATAGAACATAGAGGATGATAGTATTGGGTCAGCTATGTAGATCTCTACAATTAATTATGTAGCCCGCTCTAATACCACTTGTTGGTTCCCATAGTATGGCTTAACCCAAGATGGGAGGGATGAATTGGGAATATAAAATTTTTTTGCTTAACTCCTGGTAGACCATTTTCTTCTTTTCGTGATTGTGTGTGATGCGTTATAAGATAAATAATTAAAATAGTAAAGTGCATGAAAGATTAAACAAACAAGCAAATACACACACAGACAAGACAATTTTTATAGTGGTTTGGGAACCCTATCCTTATATCCACTCTTTCAAGAGCATACACTCATTGTGCCTTGGGTTCCACTATATCCTATATAATGGAAATACAAAGTGCTCCTAGCACTCTTCTAGATTCCAGCTCTAGAGGGCGTAAACAAGTGTTCCCAACACTCTTCTAGTTTCACAAGCTCACTAGGAAACTCACTGGTTTCTATGATTACCAGCAAACTTGATGGTTTTCTTGAAATCACCAACAACTCTCTAGTTTTCAGATTAACTAGAAAACTTATACACTTTTGAAAAGTATTACAATGAAGCAAAGAGGAAGATATAATCTTTTGTAACTCTAACAACATTGAAAGATCTTCACAAAATGTAAACTCAATGCCCATAAGGATATGAACATTTAAGTTCAAGGATAGATAACTGAAGGTTTAAGCTCTTGGGCATTGGTGGAAGGATTTGCACAAGGGTAAGCATTTTTGAAAAATATTCCTTTACCACTTATGAATCGTCTCATCTCTTCTCCTTAAATAGCTCTCTTGAAAACTTGACCATTAGAGGAGGATGATCTTCATTGAATGTAGAGATGAAAGTAGATGAGCAGGAAATAAATGTAGAAGACTGTTTTGATAATCTCCCATTTGAAAACATCATCTTCTAATTAATTCCCATATGCTTAAAGCCATTCTGCAGTGCCGACCTTAATATAAAGGAAGATGAATAGCTGGTTCAGGCAACTGACGAATGAGGAGATGTTGCAACTCTGACTTGATTCACGGTAATAAATTTAGCTCCTCCACTTTGACTAGTGCTTTATTGCATTTGTCTTAAGTAAGTATTAGACAAAGTATCTTTGAAGTTGGACAGAGTCTCTTTGTCTTCTACTTTATCCATAGTTGATTCCAAACGAAGTTGGGCTTCCTCATTTTTAGACAGATGTGTTTTCCTTTCTGAGCATCTTCTTTCACCTACGGCCTTTTCATTATTTCTTGAGATTTCGAATAGAGTATTCAGATTGACATCTTTGAGCAAATATCAAAATCTCTATAACTTAAACTTTCTAAAATGTGGCAGATGGTTAAAATAAATATTTGCAGTCTTGCACTTGGAGAATTGAATGGGTTCTTGATGTTTAATTCTTGTTTAACACTTAGAATCTTCGAGCATTTTGTCCTCCTTCAATGAATTGTCTATTTTTACTATCCAAAAAGCTTATAGACTACTTGGAAGAATATTATTGCAAAATCTAGCTACTGTAGAGTGTTAAATTTTCTATATTTGAAAATAGCAAATTTTCACTATAGTAAGTTACTGTAGTAGGTCACTGTAGCACCACTTCGTCTGAAGTAAGTAGAAGATGAATAAACTAGCTTTGTCTATTGGTATTATAGCAAATTATTATAGCAAATCACTCTAGCAGATTGCTGTAGAAGTGCTTTGTCTGTTATTTATCTGAAGCATCAAATGAATATCTGTTTGTTGGTACTGTTGCAGCGATACTATAGCAGATTACTATAGCACTGCACCGCTTTATTTGTTACTTCATCTACTGATTGCCTAAAGCTTTCTCTATAGTATTATAGTAGAGTTACTATAGCATCGTTACTATAGCAATCATCTATTGCAATTTGTCTATTGACTTAGTCTTCTAATTCAAACTTTGTCTGTTACTTTATCTGCTAATTTGTCTGAAGCTTTACTTTGTCTTTCACTTTAGACAATCTACTTTGTCTTCCACTTTAGCAATTCACTTCATCTTAGACAATCCACTTCATCTTCCACTTGCACTTCTTCTGATACTATAGCAACACTGTAATATTTTACTA
>JAYJMB010000380.1:0-18089 GCA_036873735.1 Pouteria campechiana
TTGAATTGAAGAACATATGATGCAATGAAGTCTAGAGATAGCCATTGTACATGTGCAATCCATGTGAGTATGACCTTACAAGCACATATATTACACATGGATGCTTAAGCTTAATGAGTTTATTGATTTGGATCTTCATGGAGACATAGTAAGTAACTTCAATAGGCACACCTACCATGGCATTTGAGAAAGGGTGGTAGATACTTTAGTGCATCAAATTGACAATAAGAGGAATGAAAATTTACTCAATGCAATTCATTAATACAAGTGGATTTGCCAGGTGAAGTTGAATCCCTAGATATTTCATTCATTGATATTTCTTCCTTTACTCTTGTAATTTGTTGACTCAATTATTCTTTTTAGATTTAGTTTTATAACATCAACTACTATTCATTCAATCAAATAATACTAATTTGAATTAAGTTTGGTACTTAGTGTGTAACAACATACTTCCTCATGGGAACAATACTCAACTCACCTTATCTATATTACTTGTAATCGTGTATACTTGCATGAGACCCAACAAGTTTTTGGTGTTGTTGCCGGGGAAGCAATGAAGTTATACATTAATATCAATGCTAATCAAGATTGGTATTACTTTGGTTTATCTTTTCTACTTAGTTTCTAGTTTATATGTATAGTTTGATTCTTTAGTTTAGTTCATTTTGAATTCTATATTTAGTTTGTTTCTATTATTTTCTTTATTGCAAAGAGTGGTGTATGGCATGAAGTTAACAAGGCAATCTAGCTGATTTTAACAAAGAAATTGATCATACCTATAGAAGAAGACTAAGAGAATAATTGATTCTGACTAAAAAGATGGAAGAAGCGGCTGTAGCTGGAGCGGCTGTAGCTGAAAATCCATGAAGGCTCTTGAGAGATTATACTACTCCAACTATTCAGGGACAAACATCATGCATAAGAAGACCTGTAGTTCAGGCAAACAATTTTTAGATCAAGCTATCTCTCATTCATATGCTTCAACAGTCAGTGCAATTCAGTGGACTTCTAAGCAATGATCCAAACAACCACATTGATGCTTTTCTTGAAATCTATGATAAAATCAAATATAGTAGAGTTTTGGATGATGCAATCAGGTTGAGGTTATTTCCATTTTCTTTTAGAGATAAAGCTAAAAGTTAGCTTTCTTCTTTAACTGCAAGATCAATCACTATATGGGATGCTATGGCATAGAAATTTCTTGGTAAGTCTTTCCCTCCTTCAAAATCTGCTAAGATGCGCAACGATATTATAACTTTCATGCAGATGAACAATGAATCACTATATGAGGCATGGGACTAGTTCAAATTTTTGTTCTATGATTGATGTAAGTGCAGGAGGATCATTGAACAACAAAACACTAGAAGAAGCTCATGAATTATTGGAGGAATTGGCATCATAAGACTATCGATAGCCTAGTACATTTGAAGCATATTCTTTTGCAATCTTTCAGAGTCTAAAATTCTTGTACTTATTATATTACATTTATTTCTTCCAAACTTAAGTCTATACAAACTACCTAAGTTAGAGGCACTTTTATTGTACATCTTCATTCATTATTTGGGACAGCAAGCAAGAGGCTTGCAGATTGTAAGGTTGATTATAGCAAGTAAGACTTGTTGGATGTTTGTATAAGTTTGTTAGTGAGTTTGGAAACCAATGATTGTAAAGTTTGTTGGTGAACTTGTAAAACTAATAAGTGTTTAGTGGAACTTGAGTGCAGCAAGAGAGGCTAACTTAGAGAATGGAGTAGGTGTTGTGCCCTATGTTTTGTGCTACATAGTCTGTTCCATTTGTTTCTCAGCACTTTGATCTTAATTTGGCTGTAATTTTTAAAAGCTCAACTCACCCCCCCCGCTCCCCCCCTCGTACAATACCAATAGATTTTAGATGTATTGGGACACATCTGAAACCATGAAGAACAAATTCTGAATATGAAGAAGTTTAGAAAATCTAAAGAATGAAAGCTACAACCTCATAAACTAAGTTTGAAATTGTTTCATAATTGTTTTAAACATTGTGCTTAAGCTTCCAAGGTAAAACTACAACTAAAGGATATGTCTGGCATAAAATATGAGCTTTAGATTAAATTTAGAGGTGCTTTAGACATGTTGAAGTACACTACTGAAGTGGACAAAGTCAGATGCCAAAGCTCAGATGCTAAAATGCTTCAAATGTTCACAAGATAGCTTCAAAAGTGCTAAAGCACGTAGAATCAAGCTTCAGAAGTGTTAAAGCATGAAGCCTTAACATTGAAGTGTTAACAACACTTCAAAAGTGCTAAAGTTCCACTTCAAACATGTTGAAGTACATGTACATTGCAGGTCAAACGTGTTGAAGTATGAAGTCATAACATTAAAGGTTTAATGCTACTTTAGATGTGCTAAAGTGTTACTTCAGACATGCTTGTTGGTCCTGTAGGGTAGGAAAATACCCAAGGGGAGGGGTGAAATGGGTAATTAAAAATTATATTTTGAGTCTTTATAGGATTATAATCCCTCTAGCAATATAATGAAAGATAATGCAAGCAAACAATAAATGGACAAAGTATTTTTATAGTGGTTCGAGTCAACTACTCTACTCTACTCTTCCAAGAATACTCTCTTCCAGTGTCTTGCGTTACACTATAGCAGAAATACAACCAGTGCACTTTGCACTCTTCTTGATTCCATCTTAAGGGGGCATGAACTCCAATGCCACTGCATTCTACTGGATTCTAGCTCTAGGGGACATGAAGATAATACTTAGTAGACTAACTGCAAGAAACATTCTAGTAGTTACGAATGCTCTTTTCCAGTCCAGTCTCCAATACCAATTCAAGGCAATCACAAAAATGAAATAGAAAAGATTACATACACTTTACAGAGAGCTTCTTTATAACTACAGAGGAAGGTCTTCCAGAAACTTTAATTACAAAAGTGATGGTTCTTCCCAGAGATAGTTAAGAGCCTTAAAGAGTTGTTGCAGAAGATTGCTATACAAAGGTTTGGAGTTTTTCTTTTGTTGTAAGTGAAGGAAATAAGGTTTAAGCTTTATGAGAAGAAGTAGTTTTATTTTTTTCTTGTCTTTGCTTTCTTCTCTTATACCCAGCTTTGAATTCCAATTGTTGGAGGTAGTTGAGGTTCATTGAATGTAGAAGAACGTTTGAAGCTTTTCCAAATGGAACGCGCCATCTTTTGGTTAGGAGAAAAAAACTGCAATAACTTGCAACAACGTGCTTCTAGAAATGGCAGAATTTTGGACTATGAGAATAGTTACCATCGATTGCTATTTGCTGCTTGGGATGGAGTTGCTGTGACTTAAGTAAAGATTTTGGATGAAAGTTCTCCCTTCAGTGGCCACACTTCATTTCAGATAGAGTTGCTTGCTTTGAATTTGTTTGAAGTTAAAATTTTTGACGGAGTTATTTTCTTCATATTCTCTGGAGTTAAAATTTCGGACAGGAGTAGAGAGATGGATGAAGTGGCTTAGTTTGAAATATTTTTGTTTGTCTAAAGTTAGTTTCTCTCATTATTTGAACCATCGTGTTAGCATCGAAGGTTTGTCCAAAGCTTTCTCTTTGTCTGAACTTCAGTAAGTAAGTTTTGGAATGACTTGAACATTGTTTGAAGTTTGCTTTCATTTTTGTATTATCCAAGATATGTTTCAGACATATGAAGGTGCTCTTTCATTCTAAGTTTAGGAATAAGATTATGCTTAAAATATTTAGGACTGTTTGGTATCTAGGACAAAACAGCTTTTGTTCTTATGTCTCAGAAAATTTCTGCATCACCTTTGAAGCTTGCATTGATCTTTTAGCATCTGGATTTCACATTTTAGCATTTGAAAATAGCATAGACATGTGGAGTTCATCTAAAATGATTTGGGATGATGAGCATGTTTCTCTCAAATTGTGTCTAGTCTACAGCTTCCGCATTTATTAGTCTGTTTCTACATTCTAGGAACTTGACAAACTTTCATTAGTACTTAATCAAGTTTTGTGTGTCATCAAAACTATGAAATTATACTAACAATCTCCCCCTTTTTGATGATGATAAAAATTGATTAATCTTCACTATTTAAATATGCTAATGAATTTAAATATAATCTCCCCCTGAATCTTTAAATTATTTTTCTTACTAAATTCTCTCTCCCCCTAATTTTCATTGGTTTCACTGTTCACCATACATTTTCCCTTTGAATAATTTCAAATATTCTCTCTCCCTTTTTGTTATGATAAAAAAGATATAGAATAAAGTGATGATATTAATGTGACACTTCAAACTTGTTGCTTAATGCTTTGATTTCTCAACCTTGCCTTCTATAAATGAGAACCCCTCTTCTTCTCAATCATAACAATTTGTTTAGCCATGGATTCCATCAACTCTTCTACAAAATGAGTCCAGAGCAAGGAAATCAACCTAGGAAGTTCTAGCATAAACTCCCAATCGGTGGAACAAATCCACTTCCTCCATGAGGAGACAAAAAGACTAGATACAGAACTGAAGTTTGTCAAGTTCTCATTTTGAGTGGCTGCCTGACATTTGACTGAGCACTCCATTAGTCAGATGTAGTCTCTTGATCATATTTGGTCCTTGGAAGTGGAACTGTTTGCAGCTTGTCAATAGATAGAAGAGTTGGAAGTTGTTGTGGATGCTCTGGCCAAGTAGATAGATTCATTTTTCTTTTTGTTTCCCTTATTAATGTAATGTTTTACTAGATTGACTTTACTTGCTCTATTACTCCCTTCAAACTTTCCATTGCAAACTAGAGTTAATGTAACTTTGGTAACTTTGGGAAGATGAAGAAAGTTCTTGGAATATTTTTTGAGAAGTATTAGTGATTGTTTGCTAAAAATAGAAGGATATGATTTCAAATGCATGAGAATTTAAGTTCAATAAGAGACAAGGCATTGCCTCATGAGTGATTTTTCAGACTATTTTATGAATTTTGTATGCAGAATAAAAGTTTAATCAGTCTGAAGTTATGAAAATATCTGAAAGATTTTGTTTATCACATCATTTTATAAACAGACGATGCAAAGTGTTTCCCTATGCATTCACAATAGCCATTCCTAATTTTCTCATTGTATGATAGAAATTCTCTAATGGTAATGGCTTAGTAAAAATATCAATAAGTTGAGCATTCATAGGTACATATTTCAAAGATATATCATGCTTTTCTACATTATCTCTAATAAAAAGATGCCTAAACTCTACATGCTTGGTGCGAGAATGTAAAACAAGATTTTTAGTCAAGCAAACAGCACTAATATTATCTATCACAACTTATAGGTATATCCTTATAATATAAGCCATAATCTAAAGTTGTTGCTTCATCAAAAGCAATTGTGCATAACAACTTCCTGCTGCAATGTATTTAGCTCTGTAATAGAGAGGGCAACACTAATTTTTTCCTAGAAAACCATGAAACTAACTTATTTCCTAAAAACTAACATATTCTACTAGTGCTCCTCTTGTCAACTTTATATCTTCCAAAGTCAGTATCTGAATATCCAACTAGTTCAAGACTAGTCCATTTGGATAATAGAGCCCAAGACTTAATGTATCAACTAGATACTTAAAAATTCAATTCACTACATTGAAGTGTGAGTCTGTTGGACTAGACTAAAATGTTGCTCCCTAACTGGATGGTAGCTCAAGAGGGGGGGGGGGGGAGGTGAATTGAACTTTTAAAAATTTTGGCTAATAATTTGAGAGATGTGCTTAAAATAAAATAAAGAATAGCTTGCAGCACATGAACACAGATGTTTTATAGTGGTTTGGCCCTTTTTGGGTTCCTACTCCACTTCTATGAGTTAGTCTCCTTTACTGAAGTTAGGTTCCATTGTAACACTTTGTGGTTTTACAAGTTCACCAACAACTTACTAGTTTTCTAAGGTCACAAGAAACTTTTACATATTGGTTTTCATGCTCACCAACTAACTTATACTTGTTGGTTTCTTAAGCTTACCAACTAACTTGCTAGTTTTTCAAAGCTAAGCAGAAAGTTTTACAAGTTGTTGGTTTCATAGAGCATACCAACTAACTCTTTGTTTTTCAGATGGAATGTAAAAAAATAATACCCATTACTTAGGCAAACATGTACGAAAATTAAAGCTTAATTAAAAAAATAAAGTAAGCAATGAGATCAGATTCAAGCTCCTTTTGAAATTGATGCAAATTTGATTTTGAAACTTTTGAATACCTTATCAATATTACAATAGTTAATGTAGTGAGAATGTGAATGCTCAAAGTAGTTTTCAATGTAATTTCTCTGATATCTTAGGTGTCATCTTAATCCTCTATGTATAGGATTTTAAAATTTTAGTCATTCAACCTTTGGCATAATTTTCAAATTAATTAGGCAAGTTTGTTAATGTCTTTTGCGTATTCTTGGGGTTCAAAAATTTTGAGTAGCGTCCTCAGAACTTCTATGCTTCAATTCATACCTTAACAAAATTTTTGCAGGATCAAGGATCAGTAAAATTCTTGAAAGAGTATTATGATCCATGATTTGTGGAAATAGACGTGTAGAAGGGTGAATGATGAGACTATGGGATAGAAATATTTTGGCAATGTCAGAATTTATTTTTGATTGCGTAGTGAATTCAGAGCATGTGAGTTTGATTGGATGATAGATATGAAGAAGAATATCATAGCTTTCATCCTTTGATCTTGAAGGAGATTTTGGAGGAGGAGTTAAAGGCTTGCTCCATTGTGGACAGATTGGCGTATTCCATTCTAGAGGAATTTCATCAATTCGCATGGGGATTATTTCTCTTAATCGAACAAGATCAAGTCCACTCAGTATATTGTGGAAGAAAATGGAAGATAGGAAGTGGTAATTTAGTGGGATACTTTCCATATTTAATAATGGCTCTGTTTGGATTTGAAAGATACTCCTCTAGATAATTGGGTAAAGGTTCAATGGAAATGAATTTTGGAAATATTGAAGAAGGTTGTGTGTGTGGGTGGGTTTGAATGATGACTTTAGATTGTTCAGACTAAGGCTGGACAATTTCTAGGGATGGAGTGTGTGTATGTGAGATGGAAGATGATGAATTTATAGGAAACTGAATGGGTGAAGGGGATTTGTAATGATGTTGTGCAAAAAGTGGATAGGATGGTGAATATTGGGTTCGAGGATGGGTTTTGATAGTTTCAATTTGAGTACTCAGTGCATCTAGCTTGTGAGCTAGTGATTCCCAAATTGAATCCATCTTTTGGTTGAGAGATGAGTTTTGTGTTTCAAGATTGGTTATTCTTGTGAGGATGGGTAATAGGTGGCTTGAAAGAATAGAATTAAGGTTTTGTGGAGCTGGGGGAACTGAATAGGTGTTCTATTGAGTGGAGTATTGAGGTTGAGTTTGAGTAGGTCTTGAGGGCACTGCTGCTAAACTCTCTTCTTTATCCTCTATTTTTATCTTTCCCTCATTTCTTTCTGTGGTTTCTTCTCTTATTGGTTTTCTTACCGTGTCTTGAATGTCTCTTCTTTTTTCTCCAATTTTTGTTCTTTTCACTTGTTCTTCTTTTCTTGGCTTTTGGGAAATCCAGCCTTGTGGAGTCAACTTGAGGCCAATTCTCTTCAAAATATCTTTATTGATTGCTTCTCTTGCCATGTAATCTTCTCCATCCTCTTTGGAGAGATCATTATTAGCTATCCTCATGAATTTGCTCATAATCATCCGATAAGGTAGATAATACTTGGTAGATGTCTTCACCAAGTATAGTTGATCAACAATAATTTGAGTCAAATCTATCTTCTTGTGCTTCATTGCCCAAAACATCTTGGCTTCCTTTTCAAAGATCGAATTAGTACCTCTTGTCTTGGGATATATGTTGTTCAAAATCAACATATAAGCTAGCTTAAGATCTAAATTTAGATTGCTAACATGTAGATAAGTCACATTCTCCTTAATTTGTGCTCCAGCCAAATCTGAAAATAGTCTTGTTCTATCAAATGGCTAATCTATTTCTTGTCGTTCTACCTCAAGAATACTGAATATACTTCTTATATTCTCTGAAGATAGATCTATTTTAGTCTTTCCAATCTATGACTTCCAGATATTGTAGCTGAAGTTGGCAACCAGGGATTGAATCATTCTGGTATAGTATTTATTTTTATAACTCATAAAACTTTCCCATCTTTGGAACTTAATCTAATATTTTACCTCTAGATTTAGGTCATTTTCTCCAAATGCCTCAAAATTGAAGACTCTTTCTTTTACAATCTTTCTTCCTTCAGAATATTTAATGAATTTACTTTGGGCAAAAGAATTGGTGTTGAAGATTACCTTAAGAACATAATCTTCTATTCTTCTTTTCCTTAAGTTTCTTCTTCTGTTATATCTCTTCTCCTTTCTTCAGAATCTGAAGACGACATCTTTGCTTGCTAAGTGACCCTCTTTGTCCTTGCCATTTGCAGCAATAGATGGAGTTTTTAGCTTAGGGTTTTGAATAAGGGAGTTTTTAGAGATTTTAGGGATGGATAATCTCTGGAAATGAATCGACATGGGAGCAATTCGATGGAGGGAAAATGTAGATGATGGAGAGATTTTGAATCGTCTCTCTAAAGAAGGAGCTCAATGGTGTGAAGTGAAAGTGCAAAGGTTCTAGAGTTAGGGTTTCTGAAAGGGACGGAACTTCTGATGTAGTGTATTAGAAGTTTTGTGCAACATAGAATTTAAACAAAGCTTCTGAGTTAATGACCTTAGAAGTTCTGAGGAGTTTATGCAGAAGTGATTTGGAAGTGTAGAAGTTTTGTGCAGAATAGAAGTTCTATGTTAATGACCTCAGAGGTTCTGAGGAAAATATATAGAAGTGGTTTTGAAAGACAGAAGTTCTAGGGCAAATAAGCCTGTGAGTTAGAAGTTCTAAGAAAGTATCACAGAACTTCTATGATGAGTAAAAATACTTCTTAAATTTTAAAAGAACTTTTATGTAATTTTTGATGAACTCTAAGTGTTTTGACAAATTTTCTAAGTCACTTCTTAGTCATTCTAAGTGAAGTTTAGAGATACTAAGTTACTTCTGACATATTCAAAATGTTATTTCAGAATTTCTAACATACTTTTGAAGCAATTTATTTAACATTTATGAATATTTTTAGGTATTTAAACATTAGGATTAAACATGTATTTTATGCACATGTATCTAGTACACCAAGTTCTCTCTAATTTTACCGAATCGATCTTCTGAAAGAGGTTTTGTAAAAATGTCTACTAATTGATTTTCAATTGGTACATATTCTAAGCAGATATCATGGTTTTATACATGGTCTCTAATGAAGTAATTTCTGACATCTATGTGTTTGGTTCTTGAATGTAGTACTAAATTCTACGTTAGATTTATTGCACTACTATTGTGACATCTAATAGGAGTATTAATATATTTCAACCCATGATCATTCAATTACTGTTTCATCCATAAAATTTGTGCACAATAACTACCTATAGCTACTTATTTAGCTTCAGTAATTGATAAAGCTATAGATATTTCTTTCTTGGAGAACCATGATATGATCATACTTCCAAGAAACTAACATGTTCTAGAGGTAATTTTTCTATCTACTTTGCATCTTGCAAAATCTGAGTCAGAGTTCAAAGTTTGAACCTTTTGGATACCATAGTCCAAGATTTGAAGTATCTAAAAGGTATCTAAATATTCTTTTAACAATAATTAGATGTGATTCTTTAGGATCTGACTGGAATCGTTCACATATGCATACACTAAATATTATATCTGTTCTACTTGCAATTAAATATCAAAGAGATCCTATCATGCTTCTATAGAGTTTTTGACAGATAGATTTACCTTTTTCATCCTTACCTATTTTAATTGATGTGCTCATTGGTGTGGCTAATGGCTTTTCTTCTTCAAAATCAAATTTCTTGAGTAATTCTTTGGTATATTTTGCTTGATGGATAAAGATTTCTTCTTTCATCTATTTTACTTAAAGTCCCAGAAAGAAGTTCATCTCACCCATTAAACTCATCTCAAATTCTCCCTGCATTACTTTGGAGAAGTCTTGACATAATTTTTCATTAGTTGCACCAAATATAATATCATCCAGATAAATTTGAACAATTAGAATATTGCTTTTGTCATGCTTAATAAAGAGTGTGGTGTCTACTTTACCTCTTATAAATCTTTTTTCTATTAAGAATTTACTTAATCTCTCATACTATGCTCTAGGAGCTTGTTTTAATCCATAGAGCGCTTTCTTGAATTTGAAGACATGGTTTGAATCCTAAGGATCTTCAAACCTAGGCAGTTGTTCTACATAAACTTCTTCATTTATGAAACCATTTAGAAATGTACTTATAACATTCATTTGATAAAGTTTGAATTACATGAAAAATACTAATGCTAGTAACATTCTAATAGCTTCAATTCTGGCAATAGGAGCATATGATTCTACAAAGTCTATTCCTTCCTCTTGACAGTATCCTTTTGCTACTAATCTTGCTTTACTTCTTATCACTATACTGGATTCATCTAATTTGTTCCTATATTTAGTTCCTATAACAGATTGATGGTTGGGTCTTGGAACAAGTGTCCATACATTGTTACATTTGAATTGATCCAATTCTTCTTGCATAGCTATAATCCAGTTTTCATTTTCCAAAGCTTGATCTATGTAAGTTGGTTTTAGTTGGGAAATGAAAGCAAAATTACTACATATTTGATGATATGAAGATCTAGCTCTTACTTTATCATAAATATCACCAATTACTTGGTTTTCAGGATGATCATGCATGAATCTCGAATCTTTTGGAAGGAAATTATTACTTTCATTATTTACCTTATTGATGGATGGTCGATCATTTGGTTCTCTTCATCTTTTTATGTTTTTGGTTATGAAGAATCTTTGTCTTCATCTTGTATTTTTATTTTCTCTACAGATGTTGTGAGTTCTCTTATCTCATCATCAAAATCGCTTATCTTTCTAGAGGGGTTAGTACTTTCATCAAATTTTACATGAATGGATTCCTTTATAGTTTTATTTTTTAGATTGTAGATTCTAAATGCCTTGCTAACAATGGAATAACCAAGGAAAATACCTTCATCCGATTTGCTATCAAATTTGCAATGGTTTTCCTTTTCATTATTAAGAATAGAACATTTTCAACCAAAAGTGTGGAAATGATATATGTTTAGTTTTCTTCCATAATATAATTCATATGGAGTTTTGTTGAGTATAGATCTAGCAAAAATTCTGTTAATAATGTAGTATGAAGTATTCATTGCTTCAGGCCAAAAGTATTAAGGTAAGTCATTTTCACTCAACATTATCTTTGCCATCTCTTGTAAAGGCCTATTTTTCTTTCAGCTACTCTATTTTGCTGAGGTGTTCTTGGTGCAAAGAATGTATGCAAAATTCCATTACTTTCATGAAAAGCAGTGAATTTCTGATTTTTAAATTCTCCACCATGATAACTTCTTATGGCTACTATATGAGAATCTTTTTCATTCTGTACTCATTAGGTAAATGTTTCAAAGAATAAAAAATTCTCATCGTTGGAAGCTAGAAATATTATCTAGGTAAATCTAGAATAGTCATCTACAATGACATATGCATAATGTTTTCCTTCAAGACTCTTAGTTCTTGTTGGTCTAACAAGATCCATGTGTAGCAATTGAAGAGGTTTAGTTGTGTATACTTCTTTGTTTGATTTGAATGATTCTTTAACTTGCCTTCCCTTTAAGCAAGCATCACACAATTCATTTTAGTCAAATTTTTGTTTGGGTAAGCCAACAATAAGATCCTTGTTGTATAGTTTTTCAATCATGAATTTCTTGGCATATTCCAGTCTTTTATGCCATAATAAGGACTCTTCATTATTCACAACAAGACATTTGACTTGGATATCACTTAAATCTATTAAATACACATTTTTACATCTTTTACCAAGTACTACAACTGAATTTGAACTATCTATTATAGAACAGATATATAATTCAAACACAACCTTATATCCATTATCACAAAACTGACTAATACTTAACAGATTGTGTTTTAATCCTTATACTAGTAAAACATTTGAAATTGTAATAAAGGGAGGTTGGCTAATCTTACTAATCCCAACCACTCTACCTTTTCCATTATCTCCAAAGGTGACTATTCCTCCATTTGTAGCTTTTAATTTTATGAAAGTTCCTTCTCCCCTGTCATGTGTCTTGAGCAACCACTATCAATATACAATTTGCTACTTGATGAGTCTATAATATACTATATTTTAGAACCCAAATTCACATCTTTTGGAACCTCATTTAGCATGTTTTATTGATTTATGATTATATTTGATGAGACATTACATCTAGTTGACCTATTTGATTTTTCAATTAACAAATCAAGTCCAAGTGAACTGAATGTGAACAAGTAGCACTTTGATGCTAATTCTGGCACTAATTGAAATCGATTGAAAAAAGTGGTCAACATAAGAAGTGAAAATTTTCAAGTCAACTATCCAACACAATAAGAATCACCCAATTCTAACAACAAATGAAGAAGATATGATCAAAACAGTGAAGGCTTCTCAAATAGACAGCATTCTGGAGTTGCAGACACTTAACACAGCACAAGCATTGGCCATTGGATAGTAAGGTGGTGCCACCAGCGTTGGATGAGGAGGACTTATGGAAATTCTATGTAATTCTATTTTGGCTCTAGTTTATAAATAGAAGTTGTGGGGTTTTTGAGAGGGGGTGAGCTAGGGTTTTGAAGTGTGCTTGGAAGCTACGATTCCAAGAGTTTTTAGGGAGTTTTGGAAGAAGCTTTAAGGAGAAGAAGATCAACTTGGAGATTAAAGTGTTCGAGATCATTACCAAAGGGTGAAGAACAAGCTGAAAAGGGGGAAGACATTGAATTCTTTTGGTTTTAATTATTTTTCTTCCTTATCTTTGTGATTCATCTTAGAATTAGAACTATGATGATGTTTGAATATTATTTGTTTGATTTATTTTACATCATGAGTGGCAGATGGATTTTATGTTGAGTTTATGGTGTAATCAATGATTTTCTTGTTTGGCAATGCAATTAAGTTTATTTGTGATATTTGGTGTTTAATGCTTTCAATTGATTTGCTACCCATTGGATGATTTTGTAATTAAGGTTTGACACTTGGAAGAGGTAACCTTAATTAGGATTTAAATATCATAACATAAAACTATAGATGACTTAGGAGAGCTTTTATGTTTTATGAAATCTTCAGCAGAGAACCATAGATATTAATGCATTCTTATTACTCGAATTTTTATAGGGATATCAAAATCAGGGTTTTGAGAATAGATATTTAATCTATCACTCAAAAGAGGGGGTTAAGTAAATTGGGATTCTTGGATTATAAACTTATGCATTGTTAAATCAGATTTGAGTTAAAATTGCCATGAATGAAATATAAATGAAGTCAATTCTCTAGGATTTTTATATATTGATTTATTCGATTCAAAGCTACTTTGTTTAGTTGTTAGTTAAGATTTATCTATTTTTGGTCATCCAAATAAAATTAGAATTATTTATAACAATAGCTAGTGAAAGATTGAAATACACAATTCCTGCGGATACAACACTCACTTATCACTAAACTATAAAACTTGATGTCGTACACTTGCGGTTAGATTTTCAGCGAACACTACTCCCGGTGGCTCTCAAGCATACCTGTAATAATAAAATCAAGCTATAATTTTTGGTACCCATTTAGGAATGGGTTTAAATGGGTTAATAGTAGAATATTTTGGCATTCATTGCTTTTTAAATGCTACTAAATTATTATCTATTGATATTGATGTATTTATTATTTTAGCAACAATTTTTGGTACTCAAATCTGATTCTGTTTGGGTTCTAATTTTCTTCCTTGATTGCTAATTTTGTTTCTTTGGTTTTCTCTACTTTTCTTCTTTATCTTTAGTTTAAATAATGTAGAAGTCAATATTTTTCTAAGAGCATGATTTTCTAGTTTTATTTGCTCAAGTTCTATCTTAATGTTAGGTTTGAGTTGAGTATTTTCTTGTTTTAACTTAGAACATTCATAGATTGTATTTTCTAATTCTCTTTTTGTTTCTTTGTGTTTACCTTTTAAAGTTTTAAAATCTGAGTATAACTCATCTAGTTCAGAAAAGTTTCAGTTTTTGAATTTACCTCATCTTCATGAATGGCCATGAAGGTTATTCCTGTATGATGCTCCTCTTGATTTTTTTCTTTGGAGTTGAGTAAACTAAATTGAGCTTCATTTTCTTCTTGTGTTTCACTCCAACTTTCTTGCATCATATTTTCCAACATTTCCTATACAGCCATCGCTTTCTTCTTCTTTTTAAATTTCTTGTTGTTGGAAGTATTCTTTTTATCAAAGTAGGAATTATACCTTTTCTTCTTGTATACTTGCCTTTTGTCTGGTTCTGGGTAGTCAAATCTCATTTGTCTAGATTTGTTGTAATTGTAATGTATTAGAATCTTCTTCTTCTTTTCCTTGCTCTTGTTGTTGCCTTTGAAGTTGTTCCCAAATTTCTTCTTTCTGATCATATTTCTGAATCTTTTGGTTATCATTATCATTTTGTCATCATCTTCACTCGATTAGGCTTCTTCTGAAGATTCTTTAATTTTTTATTTAGCTTGTAAAGCAATCTTCTTGCCTTTGAATTCATCTGAAACTTTTTATTTCATTAAGACTTCATGAGTCATAAGTGATCCCATGAGTTCTTCCATTGCCATTTTATCCAGATTTTTTGTTTCCTAGATCATAGTCACTTTAGGCATCCAAAATCTAGGTAGAGATCTCAATATTTTCTTAACTAACTTAGGTTCTTCATATTTCTCTCCCAAGCTTTTTAGTCCATTTATGATTTTTTGAAACATTCCAAACATTTCAAAGATGGTTTATGAATCTTTCATGGAGAAGGCTTCATATTCTTGCTTTAGAATATTGATCTTAGTTTCTTTTACTTGACTTGTACCTTCATGTGCTACCTGAAGTTTATCCCAGATTTTTGTGACTGAATCACAAGCAGAAATCTTTTCAAATTCAGATGTAGATAGTGCACAGTAAAGACAATTCTTTGCTTTAGCATCACGTTCTACTGTTTGAATATCTTTTGTGTATATTTATCTTCTGTGTTTGTAACATTCTTTCCATTTTTAACTATAAGCCACAACTAGTAATCTGTGGCAATAAAACAGTTTTGCATTCTTATCGTTCAATACCCATAATTGGTTCCATAAAAAATTGAGGTCTAGAAGTGGATTGTCCTTCAGTAGATGTGTTGTGGAACATACTACCCATTTGAATCTCTTCACAAGTTAATATACTGGTAATTGAAATTTAACTATTGAAGCCTACTCTGATACCACTTCTTGGTCCCTAACTAGATGGTAGCTCAGAGGGGGGTGTGAATTGAGCTTTTAAAAATTTTAGCCAATAACTTGAGAGATGCTTTTAAAATAAAATAAAGAATAGCTTGTAACACATGCACACAGAATTATTAGAGTGGTTCGGCCCTTCCTAGGTTCTTACTCCACTTTTCTGAGTTAGTCTCCTTTATTGAATTCAAGTTGTATTATAACACTTGTTGGTTTTGCACGTTCACCAACAACTTATTGGTTTTACAAGTTCACCATAAACTTTTACACATTGTTTTTCAAGCTTACCAACTAACTTATACACGTTGGTTTCCAAGCTTACTAACTAACTTAATGATTTTTCAAAGCTAACCAGAAACTTTTACTAGCTATTTATTTCACAGATCTTACAAACTAACTCTTTGTTTTTCAGATCGAATGCACAAAAATAATGCCTCTTACTTAGGTACATATGTACGAAAATTAAAGCTTAATTGAAAGAACAAAGTAAGCAATGAAATTAGATTCAAACTCCTTCTAAGTTGATGTAAATATGATTTTCAAGCTTCTAAATACTTTGTCAATACTGCAACAGTTGATATAGTGAGAACATGAATGTTCAAAGTAGTTTTCAATGTAATTTCTCTGATATCTTAGGTGTTATCTTAATCCTCTATATATAGGATTTGAAAATTTTAGCTATTGCAAACTTTGACATAATTTTCAAATTAATTAGGCATGTTTGGTAATGACTTTTACATATTGTCGGGGTTCAGAAATTTTGAATAGCATCCTCCAAACTTTTGTGCTTTGATTCATACCTCAACAAAATTTTTGAAGTGGTTCTTCAGAAGCTCTATGGTAAGTATGTTTTTGGCAGTATCCTCTTCAAAATTTCTATCCAGTGTCTTTTCTTTGAACGGTTACGATTAAGTCTTCTGAAGAACTTCTGAGTATCTTCTAATTTTCCTATGAAGTTTAGTCTTTACTTCTTTATGTCTTTGTTGAATCATACTTTCTTGAATATACTTCTGATAATGTTTCTGAGTTGATTATGTGCAGTGTGTTACCATTTCTGCAATATTTTTGTGTGACAATTTCTTTTGCTTCATTGTTAATGGAATCTATCAAAAGTCAAAAGAAGCCAACTTATGTCTCACCAGTTAGAGACATTCACTCAACCTCTCCATACATTTAGTCAGTTCACTCCTCTCCTAACTCATCTCATCAATCACCTCACTTCTCTTTTGTTCCACTCTCACCACATCACACAACTGATAAATCTACATCACCTTCTCATCACACAGATTTTCCACTAGAATCCCCTAGGTCTAATTCTGTGTCTTCTATATCTGAGTCAATAGTCCCAATAAGTAAAATCTTTAAATCTTTAAAATACACTTCAAAGAAACATTCATTCCAAGAAAATCCCTCTTCACCTCCAAAGGACATCAATCTATCCACCACATTCAAACTTGTTCAAAGTCCAAAATCCTCTCATCCATCTCCTGTCATCCCTCAATCACCTTCAAACATCATTCAACCCACTCCACCAGAAGTCATGCCATCCTCATCTAAATCATATCATTTTCAGCATCCCAAACTCCCGAAACAAAACTCTTCAATCCCTAAGAATTGAAAATTAAAAATGACCCTTGAAGAAATTGAACATAGAAAATTAATAAACCAAATAGTTGCCTTCACTCTTCAATCACAAAATAAATCCTTCACTCTATCTAATCTTTCTTTTCCAAACTTTGAAGATCAAGATTATCTTGACAGCATCATAATAATGAAGGGTCCAATGAAAACTTTCAAACCCAAACCATTTCCAGATGGAGATAAAATCATTGATGAAATATTAAATGAATTCTCCCAAATATCACCAAATGCTGCCCCTTCTGTTGAACCTTCTCCTTCTACAACTCACAATTCTTCTAAATCATCTCCCCCTACAACACCTCCTCCTTTTGTTGAACCATCTTCTTCCACAACACATGCTCTCTCTCTCTCTCATTGACCTTCTGCCACCCATCAACCTTCTTCTAGTGCTCAACCTTCTGTAAGGTTCAAAGTTTCAGTCTCCAAGACCTCAACAAACAAAACTCAAAGAGTTGAACCTACATCTCCTTCCCCTAGCTCAATTTCCATGACACATGCCACTTTTAGATACAGAACAGATGCAAATACTACAGCTACCCATCATGGTAAGCCTCCTCCATACCCAAAGCTATTAGATTATAACCATTGAGATGACATCAAACTCATTGACCATCATGAAATAGCTCCAGATCCTCTCATGCTGACTCATGCCATTTTTGAAAGATGGATAGCTACCAACAAGGAAGCACAAGATTAAGGACTACGTCTTCCTCATCCAATACTAATGGATCCTGATTATATTACGTGAATTCAAATTGTCCCTCACATTCTAAAGGCCCTTAATATGAAACTTCCATAAAAAAAATGAGTTCTTTTGGAAAATTATGATTTAAATTCATTGATGTATTTTTTCATATAGTTTATATATTTCACATTAATGAAATTAATTTTGGAAAAAGTCTTTTTGGTTATCATCACTTACAATGTTGAATCTCCATTTCCCTTCTAGAATTTATCTTTCTGATTATGACAAAAGGGGGAGAAATTGTAACAACTCGGGGCTCCAGTGTGATATTGTTCGCTTTGGGCACACACCCGCACGGTTTTAAAACGCGTCACACCTTCACAACCGAGCCCCACAAATATAGCCCAGGACTCCCTCCCTCACCCA